>UZAN01042034.1:41794-52132 GCA_900618425.1 Echinostoma caproni
GTGCATGCATGTGTGTGTTCATGAACAGGTGACTCCCAAAGAGGCATCACAACAGGTCTCATGTGCGTGGGTGGTTAAATAATCGATAAATGATAAGCGGTTCACGGGTACAGAACAAAGGTAGACGGAACATAGGTCAACCACTAGTAAGGAACAATGGAGGTCACAGGAGAACTCGTGTGGTTGAAGTTATACGAGTAATCGGTGTGTGTCTGCATGTCCATTGAGGTGTCCGAGACTGGGAGAAGTACGCACTCGCTTGATTATGTAAGAAATCGATAACCAGACCGAAACGAATGTCAACGGGACAAATAGGAAGCGATAGAGTGGGCAATGAGTCGAAAGAACACACAATGATTCTGAGAAGAATCAACACTGTGTCTTACTAGAATGTTACCATATCGTCATCGGTTACCGCTGGACGGGGGTCAATTCGAGACTGCTGCACTCACTAGTCAACCAATGTGGATCCGAGCCAAGCTCTGTTACGAGCCACATTCTCCCTTAGCCCGACCAACAACCACAAAATGCCACCGACAACGGATACCCACTATCAAATTTCAACGATAGTTACAAAACAGCCTTCGAAACGGAGCTCTCCGATTACATATCAGTTCAACCACCAGACGAAGGACTCAATGACTATACAAGGCAAATCAACGAAACTAAGCAAATATTGATGAAAACAATGGCGGAGTCTGGTGCAAGCTAAAAACACAGACAATGGATAACGTCGAATTTGGCCACCCAATGGAACACTCGCAGAAACTTTCTTGTTTAATCCCACATAGGACACAGTGTGCAAATACCTTAAACACCAGCTCATCAAGAGTTTGAAGAATGATCGTAAGGAGGGGTGGTTAGGAAAGTGTAGACAGATGGAGAAGGCTGCGGCCATTGGTAATAGTCGCAATCTTTTCCGTCTAATTAGGAATACTTACCCCAGGAAAATATGCGTAAGTGAGGTAATTAATGAATCCCATGACAAACTGATTCATCATCAGCAACGTAGTCTTCACCGATGGGCTGAACAATTCAAAGCTCAGTTCACCTGGCCCCCATCAACATCTGACCTGTCACCAAACACCTCGACTGGATAAACAATGCCAGCTGCCATCAGTCCTCTATCTGAAATGGAGGTTTCTCGGAAATATGTTATTTCAAAAGTCATAAGGCCCAGATGGGCCGCTTCCACTAGCATTTAAGGAAGGAGGTTTAGCGTTTGCCTTGGAGTTGACGGATCTCCTGGGGTCGGTATGGGGGGAGCGAACAGGTGTATTAATCGGAAAAGTATTGCATTTAGGAATATGAGAACCCGTAATGTACTGCTCAGAACTGAATTGGCTCCAACCCGAACTGCGGACACCAGTGAAATACACGAGGAATTGATAGCAGCAAGTGCTTATGTTTACTGATGAAATTAGACCATGTTTTATAGAATGTAATAGTCCATACGATTGATTGAACGAGCATCCTCTAATCACGTAACCGTTTGCACCGACGTATCATATGTGTTAACTCGGATTTCATGTTCGCCCGGTGTACCATTGGTCGAGCTTCCTGAACGGTGATTGGATGACATGAAACTGTACCCAGTCGTGCATGGATTGCGGTCACGGAAGTCCGGATCACCTTAATAGGTTCCAACTGAATGGTGTAAATCAGTCATCAGTCATACCGGTTTATAAGAAAAGTGACAGATGATCTTGTGAAAATCACAGAGGAATTTGTTTCATTAAACTTATGTCTAAACTTCTAGCTGGAATCATGCTTCGGCGATTGTCTGCCGCACGTGAAGTGTGCACGCGTGAGAAAAAGGTTGGTTTCAAACCTGCTCGAGGTTCTATCAACTAAATCTTCACTCTTCGCCAAATTGTAAAGCACCAACATTCTTTTCATAGGCCCAGTATGTCTGTATCCCTTGATTTGAAAGCGGTCTTCTACTCAGTTGACCGCTCGAATGTCTGGCACTGCCTTTTCCTGAAAGGTGTATCGGAGAGTTTTATTTCAATATGACAACTCTTTTATACCAACAGCGGAATCCGAGTGCGAGATTCCGATTACTTTTTGCCCCAATTCACCACAAAAAGTGATGTTCGTCAGGAATATTCTCTCTCTCCTTTTCTATTTAGCTTTGTTATAGATTTGATTATAGGAACAGTTCTGTCCTCGTGCGAGGAAAGTGGCATCTGGTTTCCTCCGGGTGGTAGGCTGTCTGATTTGGAGTATACAGATCACATTGTGCTGCTAAGTGAAGAACCAGGTAAGTTGTAAACTTTTCTGGATAGTTTTAGTGCCAGTGTAGCTATGTTCGGTATGCGTTTCGCACCTTCAAAGTGTAAAATGATGCTGCAAGAATGGGTTAGTACAGCCCCCAACCTCACTCTGACTGGGGAAGTTGTAAAGGAAGTAGAGAAATTTTGCTATCTGGCGGACGCATCGCGGACGAAGTGTCAGCTTGTATACAGAACACTCGGTGGACATTTACTAACTTGAGACATCTGTTGTGCTGTCGCGACATCCGGTTGTCTGTGAAGTGTGGAGTATATGCTGCGGCAGATCGGCCAGTTCTTCTATACAACGCAGAAACTTGGCCATTAAGAGAATAGGATAAATAAGGACTGCCGGTGTTTGAACACCGCTGTTTACATAGCATTGCATGGAACTGGTGGAAAAACCGGAAGAGCAATGCCGAGGTTAAGCGAAGAGTTTACGGTAACCGCACTGAAACAAGTGGCGCATCTCCATAGATCGCTTTCGTTGGGGTGTGTTACCCGTGTCGCCAGATAGGTTACCACGAGACCCGATGATTGCCAAAGCACGTAAGGAGTGGAAGAAAGTCAAGGGTCGTCAAGTTAAGACCTAGCATAAGGGTATGGAAACCCTAACCAATAGTCTCCGTTATATGTGTCCTTTTAGGCTTCCTGGCTGGGGACCTCCGAATGACCGTAGCCGGTGGTTGCACACAGTGAATGATACGGCTGGGTGTCGTAACCAGTGGCGTTCGTGCTTCTTTACAATTTTATTGCGACCTTAGACCACTGAAATTCTCCATTTTTGTCTCGACTCTGCTTCCAACTTTCCTGTCTTTCTCCTACTGTTCATCCAAATGGACAGCCAGAAGACAGTAACGAAAACCGGGGCACCATAACGCATGGTTAATCGTTGTAAAAAATAAAAATAAAAAATGTTACCACGGTGCAACAATGAAGTAGATCAAACACTAAGTGACACTGTATCAGTGACGTACATTCACCTTCGCAGAGGAATAGAGGACGAGGTAAGCGTAAAAACATTTGGTGTAAGATTTAGTTGCTTATCCGAAAGAGAGCCACTAAAGCATAAAATAGTATGCGGACGAAAAATTCGTCTCACTTTGAATCAGTCGGATCATGGTTCACAAAGTTGTTGTTTTTATAAATTACCGGCGACGCTAAACGAGTCAAGTGCAATGGAAGACGACTGGGTGGAAAAATTCAAAAGGAAGGCATGATGTGAAATGGAACTTTAGGCAGTGTATATCATTTAATGTTAGCCGATATTCACGGGTGAAGTAATCTTACTGGTAGAGAGATAAATCAACCTCGTTTGGATTGCAATATGATTACATTCATCGGATACTATTGGCGTACAAGGTAGGCTAAGGCCTAAGGGTAATAATCTTTGGTGGTCGACATACATTCGGAAATGTATGGGAAAACTCCGGCACCTCTGCTTTCTGCTTCAGAAGCTGAGATAATTTCACATCTCCCAAGACGTGTTGCTTTCCTACGTTAGTCAATGCGTCCTCCCTATTTTGCTTTATTGCTCTCTTGTAGTTTTTCCCGGCCTACTGAAGCAAGACTTTGAAACTATCTGTCGTAGATTGCTGACAATAAGCAATGCAGTTTTTATTTCTACCGAGTCAACCATCACAACATACCATTTCGCCTGTTCGCCGAGCTTGGCAATTTGTTTACAAACGTTTCATCACGAACAGCCGAGGTGACATGATCAGTGCTTGTGAAGAGACAGTATTCTGCCTGTACCCATTCGTTCATATGTATGCGTTCTTCTCCACCGACTATTTTCGTCCCCTGTTCTCACTGTGTTCGACTCGGTCCACCGTTGAACTGCTGCAAGCGGGTGGGGTTGGGAAGGGAGGAAGTTGTCCTTTCGTCCCGATTGCGGTTTCCATCCGTTCTCAGGTCACGGCGTGACCTTTGTTGCGTCATTTGGTCCTTCAGTTGCATTGGCATTTACACGTGATCCAGTTCGATGTGTCTGTTTATTGAGCTGATTGAAGGGATCCAGGATATTCACAGTTTTGAGCTTGTCCAGGAACTGTCTTCAGTTCATACTCGTGTTCTATGCTCGTGTCCAGCGATGAGCGGCTTCAGTCGGTTCCATAAACTTTTTGCCAACTTGTATGTGGCTGTTCCTGGAAGGGAGACGATCGGCCTCAGGGGAATTCCTTCCTTGTGTATCTTCGGCAGTCCGTAGAATTGTGCGATAGAGGAGCTATTGGCTCTCATCCTCCAGTGCTCCGCTTTGGCTATTTGATGCAGTTCTTCCAGTCGTTTCAATGTGGTATTGATTTTATTCTCCAGTTTTGCGGTGGTGTTCGTGTCCATTCCGTGGTAGGTTTCTGTGTTTTGCAGTAGTTGGCTAGTATTTTGAATGAAGTCAGTTTTGTCCATAACCACAGTAATTTGTCCTTTATCTGTTGGTAGGATGATGATATTTTTTACGATCCTCAGTGTATTGAGTGCTTCGTCCTAGCGGTTCAAACCACGAGGACAAAGAACTCATGACACATTCGTTATCTTGAACTAGAACGAACGTACAACATTATCAGTAACACATTCAATGGCGTCAAGTTCACAATGGAGACTGAGAAGGATAAACAACTGGCATTTTGGGGCACCTTGATCATCAAACGCCATTAGGAAAACTGAAGACAACTGTCTACCGCAAGGCAACAGATCAAATCCTAAATTTCAAAAGTAATCATCCACACAGCCACATAAGATGCTGTGTTAAAACCCTGTTCGGAAGAATCCAAACGCACTGCAGCACCGACATACCCAAGAAGAAAGAAGAAAGATACCTCCTCAAAGTGTTCACTCGCAATGACTACCCTCGCAACTTCATCAAAAGAACTCTGGCTCAAAAAAAGAAGTAAACAACAGACGGAGAATCGGGAACAAGAACGACCCTGTCGGACATCAAGGATGTTTCGCAAATGACAGTAAGACTGCTCAGATCGTATGGAATTCAAGTCGCCCACAAACCGATCGCCTGTCTAAGGGGACTTCTGCCAAAACCCAAGGAGGGAACAATGGAGAAAGACTAGAGCAGTGCCATCCACAAAATAAACTGCAAGAACTGTTCAAAATACTATATCGGACAAACTGTGCGAAAACTGTCAACAAAGGATCCGTGAACACCAATCGGCAGTCAGGAGACATGACCAATTATCCTTGATCTCCCTCCACGAAGAGCAAGAAGGACATTAATTTGACTTTGAATCAGTGAGAATTATCGACCAAACCCGGTCAAAACACGTCAGAGAATTTCTCGAGGCTTGGCACTCTTCAATCAACTCAATAAACAGACACATCGAACTGGATCACGTGTAAATGCCAATGCAACTGAAGGACCAAATGACGCAACAAAGGTCACGCCGTGACCTGAGAACGGATGGAAACCGCAATCGGGACGAAAGGACAACTTCCTCCCNAACCCCACCCGCTTGCAGCAGTTCAACGGTGGACCGAGTCGAACACAGTGAGAACAGGGGACGAAAATAGTCGGTGGAGAAGAACGCATACATATGAACGAATGGGTACAGGCAGAATACTGTCTCTTCACAAGCACTGATCATGTCACCTCGGCTGTTCGTGATGAAACGTTTGTAAACAAATTGCCAAGCTCGGCGAACAGACGAAATGGAATTCAGTTCATCTGAGCTACGCGAACCGATTTTCAATATATTGTCAACAACAACCACAAAACTTATTAATGATCCTATGAAGTCAGGTATTACTTTTGCCAATAAGATCTTGAACGACCCCTGGCGCCGTTTGCATCTTGACTTATATTGTTATCGGTCCCACTCGGTCACTCGTTCTTCATTTCAGTATCTATCTATCTATCGAATTCATAAGCACTCCCCTGAACCATACGTAGCCGGAATCTTGACTAACAACGAACGAGTTATAAGTGAATTACGTCATTCTTTTCTTGAATGAATCAAACTTCGGACAGGTCCTGTTTTACACAGCACTCTAGTGGATCTGTCTATATTTCTTCTGTGTGACTATCAGTGTACAATTTTTAACTGAAATGTGAGCATACTAAGCTTGCAAAAGTTATGGAAAAAACAGGAAGGCAAAACATAAGTGGTAGAGATCAGTTAAGCAAGACAAATAAATTATTGGTTGACTTGTCATCAGAGAAGGAAAAGTACTTTCACATTCCTAATGGGGACACCAATTCAAGTAAAAAATCTCAGTTCCGTGAGATAGGGTCTGTGGGCTGTACTTTTGAACGAACGAATTCGTTTGCAGTTCCGCGATTGATGAATTAGCAAGAGAATCCTCACGGGAGTGGAACATACTATCTTATTTATGTGTTTTTATTTAGTAAGATAGTATTTGGGCTCAGAGGAACCAATGAAGATATCTACTGAAAATTCGTCATTCCAGTGTTGTTCACTATAACCAGCAATCAACAATTCTGCGTGGGATCAATGTGTAGCTGGAATGGAAGCTTGTCAACTACCGCCTATAGTTCTATGTCAAGAGTTAGCGAAACGAGCATAAAAACCATTCCAACACATAAGTTTCTGTGGTTTAACAAACTTTAACCAGTTCATTACCATGCATAATTCCCAGCTCTTCTATCCACGATCGGCTTGTTTTATGTCAACAATACCCAAAATATCATTGTGCATTAGACTCAGTATGCACAGCGATTGTTTGAACGGGCAATAATTGCCACTGATTTTACTCATCTACTTTTATGTGGGTACCGATCAATATGATAATATGACAGAAAAAACAATATGGAGTACAACAAGCCGAAGGTCATCCCGAATGCTATAGCTCTATAGTAGCTAAAATCGCCTCCAGTAACCAGTCATAAAGGGGAATCACTGGTTAAACATTGTTTGACGAGGACTACGTTTTAACGGCACTTATTTTTTGTTTTGAATACCACAGTAGCATCGACGGAAATGTCATGACGCTTCCTCTGGTGGATAAATTGTTAAATCGGGTATCTTTTGCTAATCAATACAACACACCTCAGAGTAACTTAGCACTTTGATTTTTCAGTGGAGAAAAAAGTATGTTCAAAAACAACAACTGCGAGCTCTTCCTTGCCTGTTGATCATTCAGTCAAAATATCTTTGCTCTTGGTAAAGTGAGTCTCAGGTCCTATAGTAAATTTTCACAACAAACAGTAACAACTGTGTAGCTCGAATCGGATTACGAGTTTTGTGAGGACCTTTAATTCGATTTTATCTTAATCCGTTTGGATGAATAAAAATCCGGAAAAAGATATTTGACCGGGCTGAGTGTTATATATATATATTTCAAAGGTGAATTCGTCGTGTATATGACAAATGAAGCGTGAACTAAAAAGCTAGGAAGCACTGAACAACTGTTTCCACATGGTTGGGTCTCATCCTTGCAGTGCGAATGCATCGACCCAACTGGGATCGAACCCGGGACCTCATGAGCAGATGAGCAGACCGTTTTTCATTTTCATTTACACACTGTAGGTCCAGGGTTAGATCTTCAGTTTCGTAGATGGATTCGCCTTGTGAGAATGAGACCCAACCATGTGGAAACAGTTGTTCAGTGCTTCCTAGCTTTTTAGTTCACGCTTCATTTTCTATATGCATGATGAATTCACCTTTGAAATTGAACCAAATCCTCCATTACTCACTTGCTATATACATATATATCAAAAGAGAATGAAGGCGTACAATGAGTTATTAAATGATTGTTGCAGCATTTTGATCTAAATTAAGACTCGTTGTCAAACATAAATGGAATGAATCAGAAAATGATATTATCGTCTTTTCGTGCGTCTATATGTCCACTAATCGTGATGGGTTCAGCAAGTGGGACTTCTTGACGTGTCGGGTGAACGGATCGTCCGAAAGTAGATCTTTGAGAACCAATCATTCTCCCTTCTTTCTGGCCCGCATCATCCCTTCTGCGTGATCGATCGCGATCTCGTGAACTGTTCGTACGTAGTGGTTCCAGATTTGTGACCTCCGGTCACGGAAAGCTTCTGTTCGTGTAGGCGAATACGTTGTTGTTTACCTGTCTAATCTATGTAGTTTTGATTGCAGCCTAGGGATAGGGTTGCAAAGATTACACATGATCGTTCTGGGCTGTTTGAATGGACCCTTACCGTTGAAGAGAAAGGATCTCACGGTTGCTACTGGTTTACAGGCTACCTTGACGCCCAACAGTCAGAGTATTCGTTCGGTGGCTTTTGTCCTGTCGCACGTGTAGGTGACCGCTGTCGAAATTCCTTCTTTTGTGTGTGTTGTTTATTTTTTACCCCTGAAGCACGCACTGATAATGTTCCTGGGATATGCATCAAATAAGAACAGTTGAAAGAGTCAGATTCTTTCTCTGGCCCTTAACTCCGGTGTGCTGCAATGTGTTCACTTGGTGGAATGGAGTTCTCACGCCGATTTTCAGGTTACACAAGGGATGGTTGCTGTTGTCGTTGATGATTCAATCTGTCGTGGTCGCTTTGCGATAAACTGTGATCTTTATTCTTCCGTCTGGTTGTCCAATGAGAAGGATTCCAGGAAGAATTGTTGTTCGTCCTTTTATTCTTCTAGTGAGAAGTTGATCGTTGATCATTTGATGAAACGGATCTACCGTGACGATATGTCAGTCACAGACCGTATCTACAGACAGGATTGTAGAATTTCAAAAGCCTCGGCTTCGAAGTGCCTCACAACCGCGTCTGTAAGCAGACCTGAGAGTGGCGAACCCGTCGAAGTCCTTCGTATCTGCTGGTACACCTTCCCGTCGAACCGTAAGGTTTCAATACAGAGTTCGACGAGTTTCACTAGTTCATCCACATATATATATCCGTTCTTGATTGTAAACTATATATATATCATCGGATTGTGAACAAGCTTAGTGCCAACGAAACAACAATAATGACAGAGGATCGAAAAGGGAGATCAAACATCACAGTGGGTTAACAGGACAAGAAACATTGTTTTTTTCACCTTACACTTTTCCTCATCTTTTGTGTTAGTTTAGCGTTTATTATGGTCATTCATGTAAACTAATACACCATATTACGTAACGCAATGTCGTGTGAAAGATAGTTTGGGTCCACGAAGTGTAGATCTCTCGATCCATCGATCGATCGATTGATCCCTGTACCCACTTCACACAGTATATGAATAAGTGATATGTTTCCACCCACAGAACAGGTTAGTAAGGTTCCAAAATCTGTAGAGCACACACTTTTCCAGAAACAATTCGCTGTTTGCATGTGGTCCGTAAACAAATAGAAAATGGGTCACGAAATCGCATAGTTTCTGGAACAATGTAATGCAAATGCTGCACAGTTGAAGTTGTCATCTTGTAAAGATAGACAGAGTTCGATCGTGCGCCCCGATGCTACTTGTGAGTCTGCATTACTGGTGTTGATGGGTAATGAATTGCACTGTGTGATTAACTTCTCTCTACGTGGATCCGTGCACAATTTTGTAAACACGGGGCGTTTGTCTGAATGAATCGGTTGCATGAACTATGATAGGTCTTTGCGGAGTAGAATAGCATAAACTATAGCATCGAACTTATTAACTCAAATCAATAATGCAAGATTAAATAGGTACTGCAGCTTCTACTTCTTTCAAGAGGTATGACACACTAGAAATTTTCATTAGTTCAAATCACACAAAGATATTCTTCATCCTAAATTATTTTACAAAAAAAAAGAACTATCCGCATGACAATGTTAGACGGTTACGTAACCCAATACATTCGGAAAAGTCAATAATNATTCATTAGACAGTGAACCGATTTCGGGAATGGCAATTAATTATCTGGCATTCCAATCGAGCTGTTTTGTCGAATGCACGAGAGCTGAGGAAGACGTTGTATTGTATTGTATTGTATTGTATTGTATTATATTCAAGCTTTAGCGAGTTATATATACAAGCTTTCAGCCAAAAAATAGACCACCGTCACAATTGTGGTAAAAACAGGGGGAAAAAGTGGGATGTGAAAACGTACACAGATATGAGCAACCCGTGGTGTTCCACAAGGGTCCGTACTCGGTCCCCGTCTGTTCCTCGCCTTCGTA
>UZAN01042035.1:0-26728 GCA_900618425.1 Echinostoma caproni
TTAGATTAGTGCGAAACAGCCCGAAACTGTATATGGCCATTGTGTTTGTACGATGAAATGGGTCTGACGCAATAGGGGCGTGTCAGAACGAGAGTACTACCTGACGTAACGAATATGATGCACTGCTCAATAGTGTCAAATGTAATGTATCAAATGGGAAAGCATGATCACAACTAACCAGCACAGCATCCTCCCTCCCCCCCACACACACATCCCTGAATCAGCTGTGCATCTGACGTGAAAAGTTGACCGTTCTCTTCTAACTTTTGTCTGATCATGAAAAACAATTCACCGTTGTCAGTTATTGTAAAATGGAAATTGATTGTTGCCCCAAGGCACTAAGATCTAATGCTTTTTGTTTTAACAAATGCACGTTGTCATCGTCCATCTAGTCCACCTTGCACTAGCTGTCAAATATGGCGTTTTGTTTTCAAGACCGGGGAAAAATCAAAGTCAAACAGACAACCTTTCTCACCGCATTCACAGACGATTCAGAAGGTGAATAGGCCTTTTGGCCGAGATCATGGTTTACCGTTTTACAGTATTGCCTTGTAAAGGTATAACCGAATTCTCTTCTCATTAGCATGTTTACTATCAAGTGAATCACCTGATCGACCCTCCTTCACTTCGTCCACTCCACCAACCAAGCTTCAACAGATGGCCGGTAAATCTTTGTGTTGGTTGTTAAGTGTACATATATCGCTATGAGCCTTGTGCAGTACGTGGGTCTGGTAATTCCTATGCGGTCAACGGCCTGTGGTCATTTGGATTTGATGAATATGATACTGAAGCAACTTGAAATGTTACTGAGACAATTTGCAATGACGTCATAGCACATCTTGGTTTCATACTAGGACAGCCTGATTTGCCAAAAAAATAATTGAATGGGGTTCTGTTTTCGTTTTCAGATCGGTGCACGTCAGCAAACAGAATGTCTGCTATACGCGCGGCATAAATCGAACGCGCCCAAGGGCTTACACCTACAAAAGGCTTAGGAGTCACAAAAGCCACCGAAGAACAGACCTGAATTAATCAGTTGATAATGCAATGACGTGTGCCTCTGTGGCCGGCCCGAATACCCAGGCACACTCGGTCCCTCTGTTATCAAACAAGGTCTATCCGCCTGGGGCTTTTACAATCGGAGTTTGTCTGAGCCCTCTCCACTCCCGTTGTCTAGGGCGTGGACGACAGAGAAACGAAAACCAGTGCTGGTTTCATTTTGACCATCATGACTCAGATCGGAATCGGGAAGACAACGCAGGCATTACCCATTGACCATGAACCTTGACATCTGTGGGATCAAGCAAAATTCAATCGCTCCTGTTTTTACGATGGCTATGAGCACGATCATACATGCACCGCGGGGCGCAAAAAGTCTATGTCATTCATCTTCGCTACCCCAAACCAGCAAAACTAATCTGATTCATTCAAAAATCAAACAGCACGCCAGACCTACCTGTCGTGCCTCACTGTCGAGACTGCAGACGGCATACAGTGGATATGACAAAGGAAGTCCGAAAATTACTCAATCAATCGGAGCCCGCACACTATTGTGTGACGGGCAGACCAAGGTCGGTAGAGTATATGCACGTACGCACTAAAGCAGTGACTGCTGTAATTAGGTCATCGACCCACTGGTTCTTGTAGGACGATGTGCCCATCAAACCGTGGTTATAAGAGAGGTGGACATCAACTGGCACCCACGTGATTTCCGTAGTTCGGAGAATGCGAGCCTGAAAGAAAAGAACTGTGAGGGTTTTAAATAGGGGGCTGTTCGTTTTGGTTGTCCACCTCATCCTGTAAGTCGGATGCCATTAACTGCCTAAGTCTTCAGAATTGATCAACAAATACCGAAGCTAGTGGTCAAAGGGATTTGATTGATCTGGTCACTACCAGTTACACCCTCCTGAAAATAGCCATTCCAATGTTGACTTACATTCCGAGGCAGTTTTGATCGATCGCATTGCTGCCAAAATGACAGTTCATCTGGAGTGGACTGATTACCGATTTGGTGTTTTATAATTCTGATGGGGAGAAAAGATACACGTCACTGATGACTCCTAATAAAAAACGAGACAGCTGTCCAGTGCTTTTGTCGACCAACATACAACAATTCCACCGTATACAAATAAATTAAAAACCTAAAATGGCTAGGCGACAATGAAATTTGGTTCAAATTGAAGGATGTCGTACTAGAACATTGATGCCATTGATCGCAGTCGCAAGACTTCGGCCACCTTTGCCAACCAAACTATGTTCAATGCAGCTAAGAAGATGACATTTTTGTCAAGTAATGTTCGGTTTAGATACCGAAAATGATAAAGTAAATAAGGTTTCGCTGACCACGTTTCATTCTTCTCTGGAAGCTTGTTAAGTCATCTGGCCGGATTTTTGAAATCGCAAGCTTACGGATGAGGTTAGCACCTTTAGGGTATATGTGCTTGTCCGTTAATTTAGGACTTTCATTATGGTTTTGTGAAATATAGGTCTACTATTTAATCGGTATCGGTGAGAGAACCCGGATGAAACAATATTACTTATAAGGTCAAGTGTTGTTTCGGTGCAGTTATGAAAGTGTCTCCTCGGACAGCTGATAGTGCTGTACTCTCTGTGTCTTTGAAAAAAACATCGGAGATCATTCGTTAGTTGTTGTTTCGAAGAAACTGTCTCAAAATCTTGTCCTTAGCACGGAGCATGAATTGAAAAGGCAGAATGACGCTCTGGATTTTGGAGGTTTATCGCTTTTATTTGTCTTTTTCAATGTTCTAGCAAGCTCTTTAATTCTGTTATCCCATTGGCCAGATATTTGGCCAACATATAGATGTTGTAGCACAATGTTTGTAGTCGAACTTATTCACCAGATTGCAGCTGTTCGTCGGAATGCATTTTTATTTAGGCGTTACTCAGGAAACGTGCACAGTCTGGGCGACTTTGAATGCACTCCAATGATTGGCGCGATTGAACACATTCCCCTTATGGTGTCAAATGATGATTGTGGGAATTCAGTCCGATTGCCCTGCGGTGGTCATCTGCTTGGCATTTAGTCCGGACATTTTGGAAAATGGTTGGCTACTGATTCTCATCTATTGTGTATTACACTTTATTTTTTCCTTTCGCACCACTGACTAACAGTATGGATAAACACCATGGGCACTGACTAGTCGCAGAAACCGGTAATCTAAGCCCTTGGACTTGGAGTAGCGACTCACAATAGGCTCCGATAGGTTAGGTATGGTAAGGATCCACATCGAAATGAAACGGCCGACCACGAAAGGTCATTGGCGGTGGCCGGGTTTGAGCCTTGAATCTAAAAGTCCGTATAATGCTAGGTGCATCAAATGGCACNNNNCCCTCTCGGTTATTTGGTTACTTCAAATGCTTCCATTTCGCTAATTTATGCATTCGTTTGGTGTCGCATGTATAATGGGGAGTGATTTTACACAATCGAACTGCATTCTCTTTCTCGATTGGACCTATGCAAAAATAGTTATCGTAGACAATTTACGAAAACTCAATTGTTTATTAGAATTAGTGATTTTTTCGGGCTTTTGATATTCGTTCCTTTTACTCCGATTCCTTTAGTTCCTGTTACTGAAAAAATAATTGTACGATCACGTTTCAGGTAACGGAGAAAAATTGAATCAAAGGGGTACCCTGTGATACTTAGAGATGAGGAAAGTTAGGCACTAGTGGTGGGATTGAAGCACATGTTCTCCAGGGCAATGCGATGCTGATCAACACCGCGTAAGTCCAATAGAATAATACCGTATAAAAATGTACACACTAACGTTTGATTTATCGTGGTTTGGTTACTACCACAGCTCTATTGCTTCACCGCAATATCATACAAATCGACCCGCTTGTAGCATTCCTTCACAGATTGCGTGAAAAATCCAAGAGAGATGGATGCTATATGTGGTTAACTTTGACAAAAGAATCGTGGGCATACGAAAAGAACGAGTCTCAAAGTGCTGTCAAGCGAACTTGAATAAAGAACAAAGTGACTCGAAAATCGAAGATGCGGGTTTTTGTGTGTTTTCCATACAATAACAACAGTTGTATGATTAGCAAACATTTGACCTCAACCTCCATGGTCCCCAAGGAATATCGATTTTTTTCTAGTCGCCTGTGCTAATCACCTTGTGCAACGAATTCAATTGCGTTTACAGAACTCAGTGTGAACCTTCATCCATCTATGACATAAAAAGCGAGCGAGCGAGGGAGGGAGAGATGAATAAGATGTAAATAAATAAAAAGCTATTAACCTCATCATTTGTATCTAGGTTACACGGCCTCGATGAAAGAACGGAAATTTTGTTTCATCGCTTCGTTACATTCCCGCTAGCACCTGGGTTCCGATTCACAATCAATATAATTGAGATACAGAAGTCTCTTTTGGCAGTCCATTTGTAAAGGGTCGCTAAAATCTTTTTTTTAGTGAGAACTAATGCTTTCGGTTTTTCGCCTCAAAGTTTTGATGGGAATTGTGTTTTTCGGCATATGGAATCCTCTCCTTGATGGTAGACGACCTTGCCTATGGATTACTGTAGTACTCGAAATATCTGCAGATCCCAATTCGATTGGTTCATACTACCAGCTTCATACTGATTGTCCAGAAACTGTATCGTGTAGATCCCTGGCTAGTGCAACCTCGGAGTGTTGGATCACCGCAACTACATTGATAATCGATAATATATATGCACGTTCAAGTACGAATTCAGTAACATGAAACCGCTACCAAAGCTATCCATACTTCGATTGGGCTTGTTTTCTATAATTCACAAACACTGGAATCTGCGCGTGATTGCTGACCTCGTGTGGGTCCCATTCAGTGCGAGTTCTTTGATTCCGCCCATGTCCCCAAACTGCACTTGAATCCCAATAGAATTTTATTTGTGATGGCCGACACGGAGCAACACACATCTGTTTTTTCCCTGGTAAAACTCGAAAGTACTGTCATCATTTGTATGCCGTATAGACATGGTAACGGCATACTTTCGACTAACCTCGAAAGACCTACGTTGAACGCCAGCAAATTCTCGGACTCTATTCATTTCATTGCCCCCCAATTAGAGGAGATATGATCCTAGCATATCAGTTACTACATCAACCTAACCATTCGTGTCGTAGTCTATTGGCACTATACAGGACTGATCATCTCAGGGGGGATCCATTGAAATTTTTGTTCAAAATGAGTCGCCTGGCCTACAGACTTCAGCCTCGGAGTGTGTAATACCTAGACTTCTCTTCCACCTCAAGTTGTTTGTGCTCCAACCATCGAATCATTCAAGTCGCTACTCGATGAAGCATTGAAACACCAGCGAGTGAATAAAAAAATGTGGTAGTATGTCATTTCACTGTAATACGGTCCGGATCCAGTGTGTACACATCCTACGGGATTCAATAAGCCGCAGCTTAATCCTGATCAGAATTTGAACTTTTAAGTACAGCTCACTTAACTCAGTTTTTTCTTTCTTTTTAATGAATAATTAGTTGCAGTGGTAATTTCCAACTGAAAAACAGATCAATAATGCGGTTTGAAGTGGTACAAAGATAAACAGGATGTCAGGAGGCGGTGGTGAGATTTGAGCAAACACGGGTTTATTTGATGGGGAACATTACTGCTTGTCCACTGTGTGAAAACAAATACAATGAATGAATAAATGGTACCACATGGAAAGGTACTACAACGCAGTCCACTGCTCTCTGTTTCCCCTTCATTCATTTCTTGTGGTTTTCCACTTCCCTTATTGGAATAAGAACGATACCTAACGTTACTTTGACATGAATGCATACCATCGAAATGTATGATAGGCCAGTTTTGGTATGTGTATGTATGTATACTGTACGTATGTGTGCATACGTGTGTGCGCGTGACAGCGTGCGTTCATGGGGCCAACAGGACCGATCGCTGTTTTCTGTACCGTAATCGTAGTGCCATTATCACACCAGACGACATCACACTCGATGGGAAGAACAGTGATGGTTAATGGAATACGAGAGATTGTAATGGAAGATAGTCAAGTTAGTATATAGGACTAACAGTGCTGACCAGTATCGTTATAAACGTTTGTGAATATCAGAGCTGAATCTCGATAGACGATATTGCTCGTCTGACAGTTGACCATGATGCAGGTGTGATGCACCTATTCGCACCCCCTTGATAGAGCTATTTCACTTCCAACTGAATAGAGTATGGTTTAAGGTCAATCGGTAGTGACCAACACAGTAGATGAGGGACGCGGGTGACGGGGGGGAGGAGCAACAGTAAAAAAATCATTTTCTGCATTCATCCCGGGAATCGCTGACCTGAAAGTTTCGAATTTAGCACTTGCATCTGTCGAGCGAACCAACGAAACAAGAAACGCACTTGATGAATGCCGAAGATCTGTTGTCCTCCAATAGGATCAGTCAGGTTGTAAACTATTTTGAGCGAATGTCAGTTCCAGTTGGACAAAGTTGTTATTTGGCAATGCGGTAAAGAATAGAATAACTGGATCGACTTGATCGAAGAACGCAAATCATGGTCATAAACAATCAATCTCTATCTCCGAATCGCAGCTATGGAGTGCTGCCATGGTAACCCGTAAATTGTTCTTATGCAAACTGTCAAATGTGTTATGTGATGTGTGAAGCGATAACGTGATGGTCTATTGCACGGCCCGGTGTTACTTGACATGCATCATTCCCTGTAAGATTCTGTCTGGTCAACCGGTCAAAATGAACCGGTGACCGAGTGTGGCATGGATGCTGTTCGGTGCCCGGACGGACGCAAAACTAATCACCATTGTCGGTTTATCAGAATTACGTGTGTGCGTGTGTGTCCGTACTGTAACTCGTTTCTTACGCGGACTGCCGCTTGCATGAGAGCTCTTTCTCGGAGAACTGCGGCAAACAGACGGGAAATAATTATTCCTATTCAAAAATAAGTTTGATGGAATACATGTGTTCTCCTCAGTCGGTGTTCAGATAGGTGAGGAGCACCGGGAAATTGGATGTGTTGCAGAAGTGAGAATATGCATAACCAAACTTGTCACCATGTAGTTCCCTTAATCAATAACCCTACTATTAAAAATAATTAGGGACCGCAATAAATGTTGATTACGAATTTGTTACGGATTCAAACAACCGGGCAAATCAATAACAAAAATAATAACAGTAAATATGTCATTTTATTTCAATGGGAAAATGGCCTCGGTCTCCGGGATGTTAATTGTAAAAGCGATGAAGTTCGATTGCGATAAATAAATTCGGAGACGCGCTCTGTGTCGACAGGTAAGCCAGAGAGAAAATACCGGTGAGTTCACGAGTCTGTTTTTCATGAATGAAGTCTGGCGCGAGCATTTCGTCAGCAGCCGAAGTGACAACTTCAAGATTAGTGAAGTGATGGTATTCTGTTTCTATCCATTTGACTATATATTGTCTCCTTCAGCGACTATTTGTTTCCCTCACTCTCACCGTGTTCAGTTGGATTCGCCGTTGAACTAGTGGGAACGGGAAAAGTGTGGGAGGGGATGTATTTCTGTCTTGATTGTAATTTTTGGTTCGCTCTCCGATCACAACCTTTTGTTGCGTCATTTGATCCCCGAGTTGCATTGGCGTTTACATGTGATCCAGTTCAATGTGCCTGTTTACTGACTTGATTCGAGAGTGACAGTTATCAAGAAATTCTCTAGTGTGGTTTGTCCGTGCTTGGTTGATGATTCTCACTTATCCGAAGTTGAATTAATGTCCTCGATCCTCATGAATGTTAACATGAATCGTTGCACAAGCGGGTTCAGCCCAATGAGTAAGCTCTAATGACTCCGAGGTTCACTCGGTTCACTCGCTCCTCCCGAACCAAAAGCGATAGCCCATGTACTTTCGGCGTTGCAAAGCACAGTTGACAATATGCCTAACAATGGTACTCGAATACCGAGAATGAACTGAAAGTGTTTCTCCTGAATAACAAAACTTTGTTACTGGTCTTCTGAAATTAAAATTTTTCTCTCTAGTTGTCAGATTTGCTACGAATTCTATCCACAATGTCAATAACAAGGAGATGACGTCTACAGTTTATCCCTTCATTACTAATCAGAGTTTATCATCTTCGTCGCAACTTTTCGCAGCCTAATGCTTTTAATTCAGTGAGTGAGACTGAGAGGGATAAAAATAACAGCTCACAGTCACCCACGTTCCTATGAATGATGGCGTTTTTTCGATATAAGTGTAATATTTGACTCAGTTGTTTTATCAATGACTTTCTCCAGCCGGAGTTAGAATGAATGAAGCATCTTGGGAATAATGTGGAAAGTTACATCTTCGTGACCGTAAGGCCTTCCTCCCCCTATCCTCCCTGTTCTACAAAATGGAGACGCTCCCGATAGGACTCAGCCTTGGCGACCGCGACCAGAACGGATGGAAACAGATTGAAGACAAATGGAAGAGAGAGAATTTTGGACGAGAATGAACGAACCCAACGGTGACTGAACTCGTTCGGTCGGTCAGTCGGGTAAGAATGTGAGTCACGACGAGATGGATCGATAAACTGATCACCACTGGCTTTTAGGAAAAACGTCGGCAACATATATAGCAATCATTTAGTAATATAGTATGAGAGTAGTATGAGAGCGAATGATTGAAAAATAGGCAAAAACCGGGTTTTGGATAAAAGACATATGAGAAAAAATGATGAAAGTGAAATGAGATTGTATATTTTCGGTAAATGGTATACCTGGTTTATGGGGTAGGGAGTAGTTACGTCATTTAATTACAAGTAGATGAAACTAAAAGGGCTAAAAGGAGACCTGTTCTTCCAGATTACCTCCCGACCCATAAACAACCTCTGTTCTCACAATGAGAAGAGTATAATGCATCACGCGACCAAGAGAGCGTAGGGTGCCTGCACAAATCGAATGATTTAACCCACACACAACATTCTATATTACCCATATAACACCGAAATATCACACATAACGCCATGCAGAATTAGAGTCATTGTAAAACTGCATAGTTAGATTTCCTAATTGTCAGCAGTACATATTTAATGGGTCTATAACGGTTCCCAAGCAAACATGCATTGTTGCGCGTTTCACTTGTTCAATAGCTGAATCGACTCAAGCAGTCGATTTAACATTACCATTGAAGGTTACAACATCCATCCGTGTCGGCTGCTTGACGTTGATTATCTTCACTGGAACAATGAATAACGGGTACCAAAATTTCCGGACACTGAGACGTACGAAAAAGGTCTCAGAAATAACGGTTAGTTTCTGGAAATCAATCAAGGAGATTAAGTATTATAAACAAAAGAACATTACTGTCTAAATCAGCATTGACCAATGGTAGTTTATGTTATGCTTGATACATGATTACTATCTGGAACCAAATGAATTTTCCTCATCAAAAACACCGGCTTCTTACTAGTTATTCTACAAGTGAATCACGCTGGTCCCTGTTCCGTGTGGTCACGGAACATTGGATGACCACATTAAAGTAAATTTTATTCGTTGTTTCTCCTCGGTGCACCGGGCCCCAGGGTTTAGCCAAATTTGTGATAGTTCTGAATTGTGCAAAACATTGCTGAAATCAGTATTTACAGTATTTACAGTATTTACAACCGAAGTCATTGACAATTTCAAGCCTGACTTGCAAGACAGCGGAATGGTACAGTAAAATCACAGTCGATTGCGGTCAGATTTGCAATCGGTCGAATCGTGGGCCTTTCGAATGTGTTGCCTACTCATCTAGGATAACCAATGTACTCCATACCCCGGTCCAAATGATAATCGTTGTGACCAGGATGTCCTAGAGTCGCATGTGCTCGCGAGGTTCGGAATCAGAGTGTTCCAGCTGTCCTAGATGAGCTGGTTGATCGCGACCGAACACTTGAATCGGTTATCTCTCATTCCACACCTGTGTTGATGCTTGTGCTTCACCAAATCAGGCCTATCGATGAAACGAAACAGTTTTGCTTTCCCCATCGTGTTTTCTAGTGATTTATCTTCCAAGTGTGTGTGGGACTGAGCTTGTGCTTATCTTCAAAACAGCTGTGGAATTCTCCTCCCACATACGTCAGTCATCTGCATGAATGTTCGCATCACGCATTCATCAAATGTGTCACACGCACAAGAAACAAATTCCAGTTATATCGATTTATCCAACCTAATTCATAAGGGCAGCTATGTTATGATATCAGATCGGGAAGAAGTCATGTCAAACCACTCCGAGGGTAAATGGATGCATGTAGATGTACTACAACTTTTTGGTCCACATAGATAGCAGCGTACACTTATATCGTTTATGGCACGAAAATGAATGGTACATCATTTGCATACATGTGTTTCATTGGTAGACAGGTTTGACTCATTCATGTCTGCCTAGACTATTCGGACGAGTTACGTGATGTTTTTATCACGGACACCATCCGGGCGGATTCTTAGCAATGTGTTCGTTACAGGAATTAATGAGCGATCAACCTGGATGTGATCCTCCAGAGAATTCACTCACACGAGTGGAACACGTGCTAGCCTAATGGAACCTTGTTTATGGTGGTTTGTTCTAAGACAACAATTTTATCTGCCCTGACAAGATTTTGTTTACTTCATTGTGTCTGTTAGAATCATAGAAATATTCATTTATCGCGTCCGTGCGCATGAACAAGCCTAAGTCGGTATACATGATAACCGATTGGCTACAGTCAATATCCGGGGTATACGTGATTGTTTCACAGCCCAGATAAAAGAATTTTGAGCAGGTAAACGTAAACTGCGGAGCATTTTTTTAAAATCATTCTCATTGGTCAGTGCTATTGAAAACCTGTGGAGAATTTTGTATTCCATGATAATTAATTACAGTTCTGTAGATTTTCACAATAGAAATTTTTTGCACTAGTCACCTTGGTTTTGCCTGCAACACAAATAATGTATTCGATTCACTCGCTGGGAATCATTGCGTGTGCACTTTGTTCTTTATGGTTAACTTACCATCGAAAGGGGTGACGATATGGTCGTGAAACGGTAAATACTTTTTATGACAGATTATCAGGTTTGTGTATACCCCCCAAAGTAATTCTGAAGCGTAGGTTTTGAATTGTATTCGATCAACAATACCGATCGTTTGGTTACTCCAAAATCATACGGCCAGTAGATGCTTATCGGTTCCGTGTTTTGTGATGGGTTCACTAAGTGTCCTCGATCACAGGAGGATAACTAAGGACAGTCCTCTGAAGTCAAACACTACACTGATTCTCATGATTATTCAGCCGTCCGTCATTGGATATCCGTCTTCATTCGTGGTCTTCTGGCCTTTCATCGTACCTTTTTTGCCTCTGAGATTGAGTTTTGAAAACGTTGTCATCTGTTTGGTAAACGAGTATCAGAAAAACACGTTCAAGCAAAAACGTCAGTAAATTCGCCCAGTAGGTAGGTCATACAGTGTGACTTCAGCTGACTGGGACAGGCAATTGGTGTACTGTGTCAGTACAGTCAATCTCCTGTTTCGCGCCCATTGACAAGCCGAAAAACTAAGTAAGTTTCAGAAACTGTGACACAGTACGTCATTCAGTGGCATTTGCCCTCAAGTTGTATGAAAGATCGGTTGGGAAATAGGTAAAAAATGCATAGGATCGATGAAAACTAGGCTACTTCTGTTACTTGTTCTCATGACGTATTATTCCCTGCTGTTTACCTTAAGCAGAATTTAAATGCACAGCCCCATTTAGTCTTTGTGTATCTATTATGACATTAGAACGATGCACATAGCATCCTGTCCTTCTTCAGTTCCAAATGTTTATTTATCCACAAAATACTTACCTTTCCTAGTTTCAGTTCTCAATAACATCACATTCAACTGCAATTGAGTACATGACATCCACCATTCAAATGCATTTATGTGTCCGATATAAGTGAGGTTACCGGGAAAATTGGAAAAATAACTTGGGAACAGCACGAAAACGCGTTTCTTGGAGCGGTTTGTGCTAAACAATTTTGTAAAATACCAAAGGAAACCAAAGAGATAGTATTTCATTATTTACCAATGCATAGAAGTCCCGAAAACAAGAGAATATCTGTCGTCTCACTCTTTTACGGCCAGAAAAATTTTGAATTGAACTTCGTCGTCAACATGTCAGACATGTACAGCTGCAGGTGCATGGCAAGAAGCTGACTCGTTGCTATTTGAAACAACGTACTTGAGTCAACGCCCAGCTATGATACAAAACAACTGGAATTTTCAGACAGGTGACAGCGATTTCATGATGATATTGATCACCGAATTGTGTATATGGCTTTTGCCGCCACCGAATCAACCGTCAACCTCCTCCTGACCAAACTGCATACATCAGAGCAAAAATGAAAATAAAATCCAACAGGCGAATGCCACTACCTTTATCTCTCTAAAGTGTGACAGGCGCTTTTTCGTGTTCTACCATTCCAAACCAATTCACAAGTTAAACGTGACGGTGCGTCAGGGTTGTCAGGATGACATTTCAACTAGACTAAGCTTATTGTCACTGTGAACTCTGTCCGTTCTCTGTTAAACAACCAGGCTGATTCTACGGGGATAGAATATACGAGTATCATTTAACAGTTATGAATAGACATAGAAATCACCAATTAAACCTCGTGAGCAAACTTTCTGCAACGGTTCTGAGGATACGGCCCGTTTCTCAGGTAAGGCACCGTCGAACATTTGAGCCACATCAAAATTATACTCATTAATTCATTCTAACAGTTGCCTTTTAAAAGCTACCACATTACTTAAAAAGTAAGACGTCTCTATTGTTGGGTTTACATAGTACCCAGAAAATTCCCATCCAGGTTCTTACAGCTCATCGCACAATCGGTGCACACATTTCTAGCTGATTGCCACAGTGGCTGTTGAAGCACCTTGAATTAAGATGTCTGTTTCGTTAAGAAGGAGGATCATACAAAACTGGAGTTATCATTGGTCAATTTCTATTTTATAGAGATACTTTCTCATGCTGCTCTGGTGTGAAACATGCACTGTTCATTTTCATCAAAGGATTGATGTATGGAAGGAGATCATCTCTGTCTGCTACACATCATGAATTTCAAACCCAATGACACTGGCTAGTAAATCGGATATAAAAAGTCACTAAACCTTTTCAGATCCTTCAATTCATTATTTTTTTAGCCTTCGATTTAAATTATTATACCTATCATCATGGAAGTGGAATGATGCCGGTTATTGCGGTAACCATAACACAACCCCACCTCATGATTCAAATAATTTGTTGAATTTTGATTTTTACTACTTAATCATATAACAGTAGTATCACGCGGAATATCGATAACCAATGATCAAAAACAGATGCAACAATGGATTTCATTTGATTTGACGGACCAAGGAGACATCAAATGAAATTACATGACGCGTTGCGAAACTATTCCAACTACTACTATTCTGAAGATGGAAGAAAACTATTTTCACCGTATTTTGCTATGCAAGCAGCAGGATGTAAAATATATTGAACAAATTTATAAAAATTCCCATTTGAAATTTAACCAAATCCTCCATTACTCACTTCAGATTATCCGTTTACCCAATTCGCTTAGAAAAATAGTACGTGTATCTTTAAAGAGTAACGCGTTGACTCAGTGTCATCACGGCTCCAGCTGTTTCCATTCCCAATTTCCCACAGTGTTCATCGTTCCACAACTGATACTCCTGTGGTGATTCTCGACCAACACTTAAGCATCACCGGATTCAATGCTTATCCTCCTACTTTGTTGGCCCGAAAATCACACGACCGATCTGGTTCATTTATCGATCGGTTGGATGGTTCAGCCACAACAAAGGACCCTATGCATGCCCAGACAACCCGAGCGAGAAACCACACGTTGTCTACGGCCGCGAGTCTTAGGCAGGTTCAGTGAACGTCGACAGTACATCAGGATGGCCATCACCACACGGATGGACTGGACGTGATAACAAGTTCATCACAAAAAGTACAAGTCGGTAATCAGACAGTCTCATATCGGGTTGAGTGATTCCAAGTGCCGCAAATTGCGGAAAGTGGTCCAATCAGATCGCACAGGAGAGACATAAGGAATTTACTTGTTTGAGGTCACGGGCGAGAGGGATAAAGCAATGTGAAATGTTGGAGCTATTGGACCGCATAGATGCCTTTTATTTCTCAAGTGTCGTCGAAGTCGCTGAGGTTGCTTGCTGGAGTATGATTAATTTCCCATTATAATTTCCCATTACAGTTTACTGTTTACTGAAATTCAAGGATATTAAATAGCACAACCGAGCAGTTTTGTTTGAACGAATCACCATACAATCTGTCGAACCATATCTATTCCTTGTTATTGATTCACACGTATTTATCAATCCAATTGTGACTGCGGACCTACATACTTGGGAGGACTGACAGACATTTAGTGTAACATAATAACAGTCCGTTGTGAGGTCATCACAGTGTTTTGCGCAATTATAAACAGCGAACAGATGAATACAAAGAACGACTGCATCGGCAATGCAAAGTATTTGTTACGGGCGCAATTCCAAGCCGACTACGAGAGATGATTTCAATTCACTTGACAAAAGCTTCCAACTTCGCGGACGATAATGATTAAGTGATCTAAACTGAACCTATGATAACAGAGAAAATGCTGTCACCTCGGTGAGTTGAGCTCAAATAATACTTACCTCTGGATCAGTTTGATCTGAAATCGAAATTATCTTTATTTTAATTCGGCTTTCAAACAATAAAATACCAGCAGTTAAACTGTTTGAAGCATACGTCAACCCGCTGTGTACGTTTGTGTGCTCAATTAATTAGGGAAGTAAGGTTTTAAACAGACTGAAATAAAAGTACATCGAACACCTGATTGAAGAGTGAGATGGCAGTTCCATTGTTTTATGTTTTGTCATCTTTTTTGTGATTCATTGTACTTTTTTCAGGGATACGAGGAAATAATATCTTGGTTCGAACAGATATAGTTGACCTCAGAAGTTTTCAAAACTGAAAAAATGAGGCGTGCGTAGTGTGATTTGTTTATATGCGGGGATACGGCGTATTCCTAAATACAGTCCCAGGTCGAGTTGTGTTTACTTAGTCTGTGTAATCGAGTGCAACCACACATTAAATTAAGCAGCCATCCAGAGTAGTGAATGATCCATGGCGTGATCTATCCTTGGACGATCATCCACACTAGCATGTTGCTCACCTATGTTTTATCTATCCAAAAACGAAACATTTTTTGACTTTTTATGCCAGAGAACGGAAATTAATATTACACTCATTCTGAAACAAATCGGTGTTTAAAAGACACTTGAATTATATTTTATTGTTTGCCCTTGTGAAACTGGGATAAACTGGTCATAGAGTGAGATGAATAGCAATTTTTTCCTAATACAACGTATCACCCGACCAGGAAAAACAATACACTGTCTACATTGTACTGTTTCAGGATGACCAAAGCTGAGTCCAGTTCGTTTCTCTCAAATTGTTCGTCTATGTCGGCTGCACGTTATGGTGTATCGGACAGAGCGACAGAGCCTAATTAACTGTTCGATATGCAAGCAGGCAGTACCATGCTTGTGTTCGTCCCATATGTTCCCTTGTTCGATTTTCACTGAGGTCAACGGATTATTTCGCACTACTGGAGACATCCAGCAAGGTTGAACCAGTTTCCCAGTACATGTTGCATTCGCTCTGCACACAACGAATTCCCTGCTGAAAGCACACAGATATCTCTGCAATTTGAAGTTGATAAGGAATTCGTAGTGCACAAGGATAATGAGCTCAAGATTGTGTTGCCCTGGACAATCCGTACTTTTTTCAAATTAGAAAAAGGATTGAATTGTTGGGAAAACCATACTTTCCCATACAGTCTAACAGCACTTCGGTACTGTCGCACCCCATAGCGGACTGAAAGAATAATTGATTAATTTTACTTATAAATGAGAGTCGTGAAAGATTTACTTGGATTAGGTATGGAATTTCGTTGTGTATGTGGCAAACGAGGCGCACAATGAAAAGTTAGGAAACACTGTTGTTTCGACTTGGTTGGGTCTCACCGGTAGTGTGAATCCACTGAATCAAGTGGGGACCACACAGATAGAACGTAGGTATACTACTACCCACTCGATCACAGGGAACTGGATCAGGCCTATAAGCGATTAGGCACAATCCATCTTTGTGAGGCGAGTGCAGGCGTCAAAGTTCGCATATCTCAACATTAGCCTCCGGATTTATGACTCGGTTGGAAACATTACAATCTGACTACTGGTTATATGAGAGTAGGAGACAAAATAATAAAAGGACTTGATCAGCTGTCCGCTGATCACACTGCCGTCGAGACCCAACCAAGTCGAAACAGCTGTGCAATACTTTAAAGTCCGTCAGTTCACGCCTCATTTGTCCTGTACACGACGAAACCCCAGTAGAATTGCACTGTAGTGCATCGCAAATTAGGTGTAATCAATTGATTAAGCAGCACAGCCATAGGATTCCACAGTATTGTAACGACAATTGGCACGACAGCCTGTTGAAATTGGTTCAGCAAATCAATTCCGAATGGTCACTTTACGGGAATTTATTCATTTGGCTGTCCGAACAATTATGTACTTGGTTGTCATGAGGTGTTGTGCAATTGATGACCCCGGGTTACGTGTGACCGGGCGTGGGTTGCGTCATCGACTTCACCACCCACTTTGGAATGTGTTCGGCCATCGGCTGTGATAATTGCAAAACACCTCATGACAACCAAACACAATTGATCCCGCTTCCTCCTTCAAACCACTGTTACGTAACTGTAATGCAAAACTGTTGGTAATAAGTGAGGTGTTGCTAATCAAATTACATAATCCCGTTCTGTGTCCGAACAATATCAAGGAAGACTGTGAGCTAAGTTTTCTTCACCCAGGTTAATAAACCCTGGTTAGAACTGCATGGTATACGTTTTTCTTTATCCATTTCAAAAAAGGGAGAAGAACAATACGAGCGGAATTAGTTTAGTCACCAATATGAATACTTTTAATTAGCTGTCAATGCGTATCACATATCGTTATGTAAAACACAAAAGACATGCCAGAGGCCATAAGTTGGAAGTAACAAGTTAAACAATGCTGGTAAATTTCGGTCACTGGGTTAAACAATTTATTGCATGAGAGTAATAGAGGATTTGATTTTTTTATATGATGAATTCGTCTCGTGAATGAGGCGTGGGCTGAAAAGCTGAGAAGCACTGAGTTCGATCTCCAGTTGGGTCGATGGATTCACACTGCTGAGGAGACCCAACCAGGTCGAAAGAGCTGTCCAGTGCTTCCCAGCGTTCCAACCAACGCCTAATTTAAACAAATTATCCAAATGATCGTAAAGATCGATAAAAGTCCGAGAGATTTGTTGAACATGGAGAAAGAGAGAGAGAGTTGAGGGCAAGAATAAACAGATGTGCATTTGTAGAAGTGGATGATGTGAAACAATCTGACGGGGAGGAAGGTTTGAACAAGATAAATGACTTCAAAGCAGACAGCGGAACAGAATTTCTTCATAACTGTCCTTAGGATTCAGTACTCCGGTTTTATTCTAACAAGTATCACTTCAATGAGTCCTGGTATCATTGACTACGAGGGTCATTTGACTACCCGGAAAGCGTCTGTTCTATTCTGGTCACTTGGCAGCCTCAGTCGTGTCTAGCTGGCCACCACAAAGATTGAGGCTGTTGGGGACGTGCTCATACATTCTAACTGATAGTCAACTTTCCGTTTTTTCGACATACGTCAGGCGGCAGCCAAGTTTGAAATCAACAGTACAGTTGCAATTTACGCGAAGGTTCGCTCGGTTCAAGTTTGTACGAAAAAATGGCGATTAGTCTCGCATGAGGCAACAAGTGTTGATTAAGCCGCATTAATTGAACAGTGACTTGATCTCTGAACCACACCATCCCTTTGAAAAGGCAGTTCGCTAAGAGAGTCTTATTTTTTGTGTTTGAATAGCTTCATCTGTGTGGTAGATGTGCGCTCTACTTTTGAATAAGTGAGCGGGNNNGGGTAATTATTATTCACAAGAGCATTATTTTTTTCTGTTTAGCTCAGAGAATGGGGCTTGAGGACTCAAAATTTAGTTCACTCTACGATATAGATTCGTAATGTAACTTCATCTGTTTCACATAAGTCAAAGGCCTCNAAAGGCCTCTGAAATGCAGATACTGTTTCGTTCTACCGGTTTACGATCTATGGAAGCTTAAAGAGTACCATTTGCAAATCGGATAAATAATGGGTTCAGGAAAAACTAAGAATTTGGGCCCCCGTATTCAATCTGATATTGAGGTGAAGAGAATCCAACTTGTTGAGTCGAATTTCGACTCAATTTCTATCGCTTCTGCACATTGATTAAGATGTTGTCAACCTAATGGCGATCCAGTAAAATCGCCTTTGATTTCATTTATGATCTGTTCAAACGGCGTTAGTCACCAGGAGTCTCGGTGTATGGATGTAAACATTTTTTCTTTCCACATTTGGACGGATATTAAAATGAACAAAAGGGCGATTGATGCGCTTGATTCGAATTCATGCACTATGGAGTTGAGGCTTTCGATAGCAGCAAATCACTGGGTTGTGGAAGCTAGAGCGGTATAACCCGGACTGGATAATAAATTTAACAAAGCCAATAGAGATTTGAAGTAACGAAAAGTTAGCTGGGTCGGCCAGCATCGAGTATCAAATTATCTTTCATACGCGTGAATTTTTCTGTTTGACATTTTCGATCAGAAATTCAAGTGTCTGAGATTTGCGAGAGGACTGAAATGGAATCTAGATGCACATATAAACAGATGTGTACTCTTCATGAGAGCAAGAAGAAGCATCATGATCACAGGAGGTGCTGAATTCAACTATTTCGTGGTAATCTCATCAGCTGTGTACATACATTCAGATCACGTTTGGTTAAAAGAGTGACAGGTTAGTGATCTTTGGCCTTCGTATTGATTGATTTCTCTTCCCCGTGTGTGTTCGCCTGTCCCCAAACTTGTCACTCTTAACCAAACTTGATCCGAATGTATGTACACAGCTGATGAGATTACCACGAAATAACTGAATTCAACACATCCTGTGATCATGATGCTTCTTCTTGCTCTCATGAAACTATTAAACGGAACTGGTTGCATGAGATGTGTAATCGTTTCAAGGGTTTGCTTAGTGGTAGCAATAATATGATTGCATTACTATTCGAGTGAAAAAAAATAAAAATATGCGGCAAGATACATGATAGCAAAGACCAGTCATAAATTAATACCACACTGAAATGCAAAAATATCTCCCTTGTTTTTTGTAGGTCGTCAATGTGAATAAGCCATCTCAAATAATAACCAACGGATCTAGACCGAGCAAAAGCTTTTGTAATCAGTGTTTGCTAGAATGACATTAAGAGTAAGATTTAATATCGATGAAATTTTAACCATTGGATTTTGTACAAAACCTATTGTTCCACCGCAAACCCAAGGTTCATTGTTCTACAGAAAACGTTCTATGAAAATTTCTGCACAAGAATGACTTCAGTCGATATCCTTTCGCTCGGTTGGCTGCAGAAAAGGACCACGGGATAAACGCATCTTTGTCTATTGCCATCATCTGTAAAGTCAAGGGAATTTATCACTCGCTGCATAGACTAACGGACTGACTGAACTGCCGGAGATTGAGTGAATTATTTTGTTGAAGCTCAGCGGTTATGCCCCGCTGATTATCTCTCTTTTTTAACGGTGTGTGGGTGTGTTACACTTGGTAATGCATATTGAAGCAATTTCTACTCAATTGAGCTTCTATCAATGAAATAAACATGCAAACTTTTACCTGTCATATGTGAGTGTTCTGACTAACAGCCGCTTAGATAAAAGCGATATTCTATCCCAAACATGTTGTACAGTATACCCGTACGCANACACACACACACACACACACACACACATACATACAGAGGTTCTATCTGCATGAGAATCACAATTATCCTCATCAATGTATTTTGTCTTCGTCGCTCTGTTATGGTGTCAGGATCGTTATCAGGTTTTCACTGCACCGTAGAAGTAAGCGTGCGTGAATAAGAGATGGATAACATATGATCCTGTTTGGGTTTCGGGTTAGGAGGCAGGATCAGGGGCAGCCAAACGCGAAACACACAAAATCCACGTCACGGTTGGTGTGTAGCATCATTGAATAAGACTACCGGTGCGAAAAATTGTGAAAAAAGTCACACAGGCTTTGGAAACCATTTATCAGCAAATGTTTGAATCGTTTGAGCCAGTGAATGGACTATTTCAATGCATCCGATTGCATTCTTAAGTCCATATTTATTCGTAAAGCAGCTCTGATTAGTTGCCTACTGAGTAATGGTGGTGGATCCAATTGTATAAAATTTCGTTAGAGTTGTGTGATTGGGCTTCATTGGTTAGTTTATCTTTCGTATTATTGTATATTGTATTGTTATATTGTATGTTTTGACGCTGAACATGTTATACTCGTTCCAGGTGAATGCGCTTGTAAAGAATATGCAATCTCACTGCCAAGCTCCACGCGAAACTGAATACCAGGTTGCCCAACCCGAGCCTCAGGACCAATCAGCACACATGTTGATACATACAAATGTTAACCCGAGGGTTTTAGTGGGATCATGCGTTCCACTGCCCAAATGTCTTTTCGAAAACCGAATGACATTTGAAGGCACAATCGACTGAATGCACGCATACACACAAACGCGCACGTGCGCACGCACGCATGCACACCATCATAGCACGGAAAAATCAATGACAATTATCAGCTAATATATCACAAAGTTGCACCTATAAAATATCGCCCTTATCGGACCTACAGACGCACACACGCGAGCATTCTAGTCAGATGGAAAGAAGTCTGCCTATCTCAAATTAGCACTGACATTGTAGTAGTCATTTTCGAAAAAAATTTAGAGCGATTCTGTTTGACCGACAAACTGCACAGTAATATCACATTTCATGCAACAAGTAATAGTGGCACGTGATTAGATTTGGAAAGTTATTGATCAAACTAAGTTTTACAATTTATAGCAGCGTCAGAAGTGAGCATGTGATGAAGATCTGCAAACCATTAGAACGTAATAGGATAAGACTGAATCCGTGAGTGTCTGTTGCCTAGATTTCGGTACGCTAATCATCTGCGTTTGAAGTACGCATGTGTAATCCAAAACTATAGCCAAAATAATTAAATGTTCGCAATCACCACGTTGTGAACACGCTCTGAACAATGGTTCAGCAAGTCTGGATTCAGGTGAACCAATATGTCACCGGACTCTCTCATTATCGTGAACACACCGTCGTTTGGTCCTCCGAATTGGAATGAGAAAAGATTGTGCGAATGTCATCCAGGATCTCTTCATCTCCATTCATTTGTAACCAATAACTTGTCGCATTTATTTCCATGGTTTCTGCTCTGAGTGTAACCCTGAGCTGGGTAACTGTGATAATTTACTGAGAGAGAGAGAAAACATCCTTCAGTGTTTCAACGAAGGGCGTTTGAGGGATCACCAAAGTGCAACAAGAAATCGGCATCATTGGTTGCAGTTTGAATTTCGGCCTATGGGAAAAACCACTGGACACTGTATTGAAGCCCCAAGTACAGTGTGAGGGATTGCTGACTGAACGTTGGTTCAGAAAAAACGGCATGATATATCCAATCGTATCATGAAGTGGGAGAAGAAAACAGATTGCAGGTCCCTACGGGGCCGTATACACAGACAGAATGTGGCACTTGGATCCGCGCTTAAAGGAACTCACAGACGCACCTGACAGTGTTTTATGTGAATAGACTTGTGTAGATATTGGTTACCACCCAAGTAACTCATAGGAGGACATTAGAATTCTTTGGCAAGCACTTTCAGTTGGCATTCAGGAAGTCCACGAACGCCGCATGAACTCGGGAGTTTGCGCGTTTTTGCTTTTGATATTTCTGGCTTGACGTTTCGTGCGGTGACACCGTGGGATTCCGCGGAGTCTAGGTGTCATTTTTACGCGAGCCGGTCAGTCCCGAGCGGAAGTGTGCATAACGAAACGTGACTCGCAAGGAGATACGAACTCAGAGTAAGCCAAAGCAGTGACCGTGAAATCTGGTGATCTCATTCTGTCACAGGTGGCGTATCCTACCATCATGGGGAATTCCCGTCATCACTCTTGTTCGATTTTCTGTAAGCAGGGTTGTGGATGTGAGCAAAACGACCTGTTCAAAATCAACAAGGGCTTTTCGCAAGCACATTAGGGCACAGCTTATCCGGCTATAGATATCAAGTTCCCCTTCACCTATTTCAGCCCACATCCAGTGGACGGTTTCGAGAGACCCATCTTCCGAGATGAAAATCCGTTTAGAAATTCAGGCCTGGGAATAGCACAAGGCGCCGGTCCCCGGCGCTGTTTAAGGAATGCGGAATGAGGCTTGTTAGTGAACTGGTGACTCTGTACTCCACGATTTGGAACATTGAGCATATCCCCTCTTCATGCGGTGGGGGAGAGGGATCACTTGTTGTACCCGTCTTTAGAAAGGGACCGCACTGTGACTGCACCAAACGAAAGGGTGAAAATCAATTCGCAATTTTGTCAAAACTCGTCAACCTCATCTTTCCCTCCCAATTGTACAATACGCGTGGTGAGTAGACCCGTGAAAATCTAGCTAGATTTCACGTCAGTCGCGGAGGTATCAATAAAATCTTCACTCTCATCTTCGTACAACTGTGTGATTGGAAACACCTTGTCCTGCACACCCAGTGACAAAAGTATTGCACCCCGTTGAGCTTTGCCCATTGAAGTCACTTTATTACTGCTTATAAGATTTCGAGTCACCCTTGTCAATAGTATTTCACTTCCTAACAAACGATACCCCTAATTCATGTTTTGTGGTATGAACTCTAGAATGTTATAACACCTTCCGGGTAAGAAGTCCAAGTGTGTTCTGTTGGGTTTAAATCTGGGCGGCACGCAGACCGTACCACTGGTTTTGATGCCGCGAAATAATAACGGGATTCGAGGTATGAACTACGGCGATATCAAGCTGGAAAATGGTTTCAAGAGGAGCATTCATTACCATTGCTGGTACAAGGTTCCATTTCAATCTACGAATATATGTATCAAACTTGCACCCCACACAATATAACGAGTTCGGTTGAGCCGTTGCTTGATAAGGAATTTCGGTCGTTATTCAGTTAACTGAATTACCGCTTGTTCCGCAGAACACACCAGTGGTAGGTCCACTAGTCGGGATCATCTAAATTAAATTCGTTTTCGTCGCTGAAGTAGAAGAAATTCAATTCGTATTTCCAAATTACACTAGCTTCAGTTCTGTTTGTTGTTGAAGCTATATATCTCTTCATGTTCTTGCACCTCATCCACGGGACCGTTTCAAATATTCATTGTACTAATCGCATCGAAACGATTGACTCATGTACCGAAATTTTGTTCTTCTGTCGACGTTGAACCGGAAAGGATACGAAATGTTTTTCTATAGAATGCATATCCTGAGTCATTCATTCAAAAAAACATGATACCTTATCCACCCAGAACATTATGCAACCCAGCAAATAAGAAACGTGTCTATCTCTCCATTGCATTCAGGGGAGAAAAGAATGCGAATTCAATCTTCCATAAAATTCACTTAATTTGCAACTGAACCGCGCATTGTATTTAGGTTCAAACCGGTTCTCTTTATGTAGACTAAAGACAGATTACCCCCGGATGGACCTCATTTTGTGTTTATCACTTGTTCACCTGTTCCTGTGGCGTTAGTTATATGGGTCGAACGGTAAGACGTCTATCTGATCTCATCCAGGACCATCACCCCAGTTGGCTCAATCGGAGATTGATAAGGACCGCGTTGACGATAATTACAAACCATTTGACTGAGTCTAATCATACCGTCAATGTGCCTCAGGCTTTGCGTCCTCTGTTTACAGCCAAGGGAAGGTTATTCAAAGAGGTGGTGCCGAATTTTGTCAACAGCCGAAGCGATTGCCATCCGCCTCCACCTCCACACACCCCTCCCTTTTGGGCCTAGAAAAGGTTTGCAAGAACACTTGTCTTATCATGGCCATCCACTAACAATCAGGTGACGCAGCTATGGTGATCCTGGCCTACGGGATAACGACAGCCATGGAGAGACGCGTTACAGTTTCTGGACGACGAAACATAGACGGGTCGTGCCTACCAACCGGAAGTCGTGCGGTTCAGACAGAAGCTGTATGACGTCAAGGATACAAGTACGCGAGTGTTGGATACTTGAATAAACAATAAACTTCTTTTGTACATGTTATTTATTCCCATTGACTTCTTCCAATAAACGAACTGCTACTTCTGTGGCCTTTTCCTTGCATGTTGGTTACGTGAGATACCAGCGTGGAGGTGCTAGTGCGATTCAGTATTTCCGTTGCGTCCATGATTCTGGATTCCTGATTCGTTATTAGAAATTCGTAATTTGTGATCTTTGCTTACTTCAACTACTACAATAACCTCCCTTCATGAACTCTTGCGATTCATCCATTCCCTCACCATCACCCTCCGTTAATCGCTTCCCACGTGCACACACACACACACTCAAGCACACAGACATACGCACACACACACACACACACACACAAACATCAATCCTCACAGTTCCAGTACCTCTTTTTAAGCTCCGGTTTCCTTCGCATATATGTTTCTCCTATCACTCGTTGTTGAATAAACTGTGCTTCATTTAGTCAGCTGATGTTGCACCGAAAACGAGATTGTTTGGTAACGTGTGTTCTCATGATTAATTTGTATTTGTATTTGTATAGACTTATGCGAGAACTGAATGTTCGCATTTCAGTCAAAAATTTACACATCTCATCAATAGAAGGAAAGATACAAGTAAAATATTTAGCCTTTTGTTATTGAGAATTTCTGAGGAAGCCCGTTCTCGGTTTACAAGGATTCTGGCAAGATAGGGAACTGGGGAATTTCTGTAGAGACTAATGCGAGATGGTAATAATCGGTAAGAACAACGTGTAGACGTATGAGAGCAGCATTTAGATAAATCGCCATGTAAAGGATGTTTGGGGTCAGCGAGGATTTTCTGGGCAAATGTTTCACATGCGGACAAGTGAAGTTCACACCGTTTTTTAGATAGCTCATCAATGTGTATAAAAGACACACGACTGATGATCGACAAACCGCGACGAAGAATTTTGAAGTCTTTCTTTAGTAGAAAAGCAAAAACCCCACGGAGAACAATAGAGAAGAACGGGGAAAACACATTGATTAACAAAAAGTGAAGTGATTTTTTGCTTGGCATTGAACTGCCTAAGTCTTCGAAGTCGAAAAGATAATTTGCGAAGTTTCTGTTCAGAGTTGTAAATATGGGATGTCCACTTTTAGTTAGTGTCGATTGTGACTCCCAGATACTTCACAGAAAATGTGAAATGAAGCAAATAAAGTGAAATAGATTACACTGAAAACGTCATAACCCATGAAAAACTTAGTTCCGATCGACTTATTGATAATAAGTCTGAGATCCAAGTCTAAGAGTCGAATCATTCTGTACGAGTCAAGCATGACAAAAAATGAAACAGGGTACATGTGCTTTTTTGCTGTTGTCCAAGCAAAAACAATCATGTGATCACATGATTGTCGCAATCTCCTTTGCTCACCATAGATAGATAGAGAAAGCGAGAGAAACACAGGCCAGCTGTGATCGAGTGACAGTTGCCCTTTGAACGTTTGGCAACCCGAGTCCAAGGTTGGATATCTTCATTTCTGTCGTGGACTTTCAACCTGCAGTAAGCTGAATTCATACAAAGACCAAGAGTGAGCTAATTCAAATCATCTTGGGCCTTAATACATACTTTTATAACCGCACTACAATAGAATGAATCATTTGCCCATCGACCTTCTAGAGAGGTTGTAATATCTAACCTCTGGAATAAGCATCTAACGAGGGCAGTGAAGCGGACCTACAACGCGGCTCGATTGTTGGGCGTGCCCGTGTGCCTTCATAATATCGGCCATAATCCGAGCCAGCCAAGAAGATATGTTAGCCAAGTTCACAATTACCATGGTGCTGCACTGATTCAGGGGTGCTTGCAAAGTGCATTGATTGTGCACAGAGACGACAATCCTATAGAATGAAGGAAAACTGTTCACACAAAGAGGCACTGGGAACGCAGGAAGCGCAATTTCGGACCATCAATCTGATACAAGCAATCAAGTGAGATCAGAATCAACTTTCAGATTACTCAAAAGCAGGTCTTCACACACTAGCTGTAATGTATTGTACTGTGTATAATTTTTGTAATCACTGAAGATTATTCGCGCCCTTCGATTGTCGGTGCTACGTTTTGTGTGATCGTCGTCTCACTGGATTTTATTGTTATCCCGATGTCAAACACGTTCCGGACCCATACCTACTCTCGTCAGGATCTGCTTAGATTGGAATCTGTTGATTCTTTGCCTCACACAAATAATATGCTTGGAGAAAATGGCAATCATGCTTGGATCAAAAAGCGCAAGTATGCTGGATGGCAATGTGTGCTTAATAGCACCCCTCCTGCCAAGATAACCGTACTGTCATTGGTCAGCACCAACGTTCGCTCTCTCTTCGCAGAGATCTCGGATTTAACATCGTCATTGAACACACACATCTATTCCAACACATGTGTCGTATGCATACAAGAAACCTGGTTAAATCAAAACATTGAGGATGCTCTCGTGCAGATAGATGGCTTCGACTGTTACCGGCAGGATAGACAACATAG
>UZAN01042035.1:27771-43707 GCA_900618425.1 Echinostoma caproni
TTGCTTCTTGTTCATCACTTTTTAACTGTCAGTCTTTTCACCGAAACGATTAAATCGATCTTCCATTTTTGCTGTCCCATAGAAACGCTGTTTATTTGCAACGGCAAAATCGCATCTCGTTTGAACTTACTACGAAGGCAAAAGGAACGATTCTATAAATCTCACCATTCACCTGATGTAAAGTGCTATTCTAACTTAATTAAGGCTGAGATAACGTGTACACAAGACGTTCACTTCCTAAAGCCTGCAAACGAAAGGCACAAAGCTCATATGGCAAGGAATTCGTCTTGTCTGCTGATAAAAAAAGGAAAAACGTGAACAGTGATGTTGATGTAAATAGCCTTAATGCTGCATTTATTTATCCGTCTAACGATGGCCAAATACCCTCTTTCCCATGTGAGGTTTCTAATTCCGATCTGTTCCCTTTTTCCAATGATGAAATTTTTAAACTTCTACGTTCCTTCAAACCATCGTCGTCTGCGGGCCATGAAGGTCCTTCTCCAGCGTTTCTCAAGTTTGTAGCAGCCCCTCTAACTAATATAATGACACCCCTCATCAACGAGTCTCTTTCTGTGAAGATTATTCCCGATTCCTGGCGATCGGTGACCATATCTGTTCCAAAGATCTCATCTTCAAAAGTTCTTGCTAAACGTTTGTGCCCCATGGTATTGACGTCTGTAGTTCTAAAGTTGACTGTAAAAGCCATCCTGAGTCGATTACAGTCACTTGTCACCACTCCCCATAATCGTCTTCGGTTCACGTATAAACTCAACAGATCCACCTTGGATGCTGTGTTTACTTTGGTCCATTTTATAAGCAAGTCATTAAACAGCTCTACCGAATCTGTTCGTTGCGTTTTTCTCGATTATTCGTCTGTTTTGATTTTGTGTCCCAGTCATCCCTCCATTTTAGGCTTGAATCTTTTGGCACCCAGAGACAGCTGCTTTCGTGGTTCTCCGAAGGAATTTATTGCACAACGCTGGGCAGAAATACCTCAAGCCCTCTAGTCACTAATTCTGATGTTTCGAGGTGCTGTCCGTCAGGAAGGTTAAAATCAAAAAAATCCGGTCTAAAACTTCATATTTTTGGCAAAATAGCCAAAAGAAAAAAAGCCACAACCGAGTGATCCTCCGGGCCGAAATGATCGGTCAGTGTATTCGACCGGACGGTCCGACGTTTCTGATTGGTCAGACAGCGTAGTCAACCCGGCGGTCCGACGACTCTGATTGGTCAGTTATACCGAACGTTCAGAACCGGAGGCAATAAATAGAACGAATGCTAACCCGTAAAGAAAAACGAAAATACGCTTTTTTTCTAATATACTGTCCTGTGCCATTTTGATTTCAATCTCATCTTCGGCTCGGAAGTTGGTGGTGCGATAGCAGTCTCAGTATAAGTCAATACACAACACTGCTTTTTCCGTATCTTTTCTCTGCTTTCATTAGTGATCTTTCAGTCCCACACCCCGCTCATGTCCAAAAGTATGCTGACAATGTTGTTCTACGTCAGACCGTTTCTTCTTATTCAGAATTTTCCTCCACTGAAAATCTTTCCCGAATTGAACAGTTTTCAAACCATTCTGACCTTATTCTTAAAACATCGAAGTGCTTGGAGTTCATTTTTAGTTCTTCACACTCTACATTCCCGTCGTACCCTGCAGCCCTTAATTGTAACCTTTTGTTTAGAGTGGCCTCAACCAAATATATGGGTGTTACTATTGATAATAACCTTCGGTGGNAAGACTTTAAATCTATCCGTCGTGGATTGATGATAATAAGTCGTGCATCTTTAATTTCTGCCGAGTTATTAATTACGGAACTTATTAATGATCATATGAAGGCTTGTGTAACCCTTGCCAATAAGATCCTAAACGACCCCTCCCATCCTTTGCATCTTCACTTATCTTCTTGTCACTCCCAATGGATCACTCGTTCCTCTTATCGGTATCTATCCTCTCGAATAAACATTTATAAGAACTCCACTGTACCGTATCTGGCTCGAATCTTGACCAACAAGGAACAAGTTATAAATGAATTACGTCAATCTTTAATTGAATAAACCAAACATGGGAGACGTTTTTGTACACAGTACTTTATTGGATCTGTCTATATTTCTATATTTTATATTTTCTCCGGTGTGACGACCAGTGTACAATTTTTAACTGAAATGTAAGCATATCTCAGGGTGCAAAAGTTATACGAATACAAAGCTTATATTTCAGTTCTAAAGGAACTATACACACCAACCATCACATAGGATATATTCAACGGGGAGTAAATTAACAAGTAAATCAAAAGAAAATGTTATACTAAATATATATCGCAATCACAGTTCCTTCCGGTTTGCAGTTGGAATTTCAATTTGTATGTTTTGCTCGTCTATGTACTGGCAGAGATAAGAGACCACCTCAAAAAATGATTGTATGTCCGGTACGCTCATTATCAGGTCTCTAGCATTTATGGCTCCAATTAGACCGAAAAATTTGAAAGTATCTTTCAGATTATGTTTACAAATTTTCTTCTTGATCAGTTCCAGGATTTTCGCTAACCTGCGAGCAATGGAGCGAGAACGAGAGATTCGCTTATCGGATACCGGTCGTTATCCTGCACTAACCTGCTTCATCAACTTTTGGTAGGCCGTATAGTCCAGTGATGAGCCGCAGATGGTTTGAGTCGTTCTTTGTTAGATGTGGTTGTGCAAATTTCATCTTCCGCTGTGTTTCATGGATCTTTCTCTCTTTCGATGTTGGTGAACGTATTTCCGTCAGTTAGAACACAATGTGTTCTGTGGAACTGTCCAGTTACGTTGTTCCCAAATAGATAATCAACATCACGAACATTCCAACCACAGTGGAATTCATTTAGTCAAGAAAAACGCGGACGTTCAGCCATCTGATCAAGGGCCCACCACACTTCCTCCTCTCGTGACCTTCCAACCGAACGTGAAAACCTGACCAGACCAACACCAAAACCTTATGCCATTCAGTGGTGTTGGCGAGTTCTCCGAGCTGGAAATGTTCGCAGACGTTTCTTAACCAAGATAGGCAACATCATCAGTGCGACTGATGATGTTGCCCAGCATGTAGTTCTTCGATGAAGCCGTTTCGAATGAAGCCAAGCGTCCCAAAGAAGATAAATGTGAAGCAGTGAATGTGCCGGAAGTTCTCTCAATTAGAGAAGCACTTGATCAGTTGAAGCTGTTTGCCCCGGCTAATGCTCCAGTTTCGGGCCACTAACTGGATTGTACAATTGACCTAAATGGCACGTTTATTGATTTGCAAAGGGGAACCAATCTGATACATCGACAGCTCAGGCTTTTGCTAAAAATAGATCTTTGTAATCTGTAAAGATTTTTTTCCGCATTTCTGTGGGCACTCGAATGTGGTCATTTTTTTTGTAGTGGTCACCTAAGCCACGGCCATACGGTCTATCGATGAGCTCTGCCGCACTAACTTGCAAACGAGTGAACGATAATCGCGAGTGACTGGTGAGCCTGTGTGGAGTAAGATGGCAGATCCAGGCGATCGATAAACGCCGTCGCGCGGACACGCCTGTGTGAATGACTGAAAGATAATCGCACTTATCCTGGAGCACTGATGAACTTAGACGGGTCGTTGGCCAAAGGTCATTATAACCCAGATCTGACGCGTCCCTGACAGCTTGAGCGATGCAGTTAACTTTTGAATCACGTGTTGAACTTGATCCGTCACTTATGTTTACCGACACTGGTCATAACGAATTTATCAATCGGCTAGAACATACTGGCAACAACAAAAGCAAATGAATGGGTAGATGTCTACAGAGTTAAAGCTACACATTGTTCACCAGAAAAGCATGAATAGATTGAACAGCGAACAATCCGTTTGGAATATGAGAAAGAAGTCAATGTACTGAGTATACCCCGTAACAGACAGTTCACTTATTTTAAATGTCGTGTTTTCCTTCGAGTGCAATTTTTTATCCATGTTCGACCAGGTTCATTCTTGTTTTCATCGAATGGGTCAATGTTGACCACGGTATCAGATCCAAATTTGGGACAGATATCTTGGAGGAAATTGTGCCTTGTGCTCATAGTATTAGCTCCTTATAGGAATGTTTGGATTAGTCACAACAAAAGAAAACCAAAAAACAACAATTTTAAGCTGACGACGTTTCGACCCTCTTGGAAGGCTTTTTTCAAGTCAATTAACAAGCGCTCATTAAACAAAAACGGCTAGCGAAACCGTATCAATTGGAGGTGCTTTTGATTGGTCTAGGGGGAGGAACAATTGAGTTTGTGTGTGTGAGCGGTTGGTTGTGCAACTGGCATCAAGGCAGTGAACTGATAACTGGGTCCCGTCCGATCGATTGACGCAAAGTGGATCGCTGTTGCTGAACNGATTCAGTACTTAAACGTTCTCTATATGATCTGAAACCTTGTTTCAGGATATTCGGTTAATGTTGATGTTGGGATTATAATATTTAAAACAGTTGTTTTATGGTGAACACCATATACTGATTTCTGCGGTTAGCCTAACACTGCAAAGGAATGGAGAAACTTATGAAATTAATATTCGATAATTGGGGTATTAAACTGAGGGCATCGTAATAGATTTCAATTTCTTCGATACACAAAGGATACACAAGACGGTATATCTAAATTAATACATAATTATAAACACTGAGAACAAGTATCGGAATTAACGTACTTTTCATCGATCCGGTTTATTTTGTAACAAAACCCCCTATTGTATTTACTACTGACTAACACCCAGTGTCACAGTGCCTGGAATTCGCTCACTTTCGAATTTCTGAGGGGTGCGACATAGCAGGAGATTGACTATAAGTAATATTAAAGAATTCCTTCAGTTTACCGACAAACTAAAAACATTGTTTTCAAAGTGATGAGATAGTCCTCGGTTTTGATGTAACATCATTATACACACGTATCTCATTAGAAACTATCATTTTCCTCTTTCAAACCCTTCCGAATAATGACATAACTCTTTAAAAACGCACTATTTTAACTCCCCTAGACATTGATACATGGCTTCAAATTTCTCGCAACTGTACGTTTTTAACTTTAAACCAAAAACTATGCAAGCAAAAAGATGGAGTAGTTGTGGGTTTCCCCATCGCTCCAATCGTAGCCAAAGTCTACGTCGAACATCTTGAAACATAAGCCGTTAGCAATTTTACCGATCCTTCAACGATTTGGTGTCACTATGTGGACGACACTTTTTTATTATGAAACGTGAATTTTGTAAGCAATTCTTGCATCAGTTGAACCGTTAATATTCAAGCATAAAATTCACCCTAGGAACCAAATCAGAATATCGTTCTCTCCGTTTCCTTGACTGTAATGTGTAAGTGAACGAGTACGTATATATTTATATATGTATTTCCACACAAGCCTTAATCCAGACTGTGTAACAAACAAATCATGGTACAATAATCTTTATAAAAAGAAAAACGGTTCATGATTTGCAAGTGGGCGGAATACTGCCATTTTGCCCAGGCCAAGGCAACGAGTACAAAAAAATTCAATGTCACTGTAAATGGCGGAAGATATTTAAACTATAACTGCGGTCTACCGCTTCAAATTAAAAAATCAGTCACACGTTCTCCCTTCAACAAAGCGAGCAAATTGTTAGGTAAAAGGACTATTTTTACCTAAGACTGCCTATTTTTCGAATATTTTCAATTTTTATTATTATTTAAATTTTGGCGCCTTTTTCCGGTCCAAATCGTCCATCCCCAGCTGGCGTTCGCTGATTGGTCAATCCTATAAATTTTCTCATTTGTTGCATCAATTTTCAAGGTCTCTATGTCCGGAGACCAGAACAGTATATCAGCAGATGAGTTCCCACTATAACTTCGACTTGCTCTGTGTGCGTCAAGTACACGTTCGCTGTCCACCATCTGTGTTCTTGCTTACGTAGCTGGAAGGAGTCTACTAGTGCTCATGGCGTCCAATCTGTGCTGTGATTGTACTTGTGGGGCTAGGCGACTACTGTGGTCGTTGAGGTACGCGCTCCATAGCGTTCGGACCTACCTCGTATCTCTGTGTGCGTTCGCGCTCTGTGATATCGTGCATGTCATCTGCTAGTGTCCAATCTGTGTTCTCGTCCATTGTCAAGGCCACGACCATTGTGTTGTTGTGGTGATCCAGACTTCCGTGACCGCAATCCATGCACGACTAGGTCCAGTTTCATGTCATCCAATCACCGTTCAGAAAGCTCGACCAATAGTACACCAGGCGAACATGACATCCGAGTTAGCACATATGATACATCGGTGCAAACGGTTACGCGATTAGAGGATGCTCGTTCAACCAATGATATGGACTATTACATTCTATAAAACATGATCTAATTCCATCAATAAACATAAGCATTTGCCGCTATCAATTCCTCGTGTATTTCATTGGTGTCCGCAATTCGGGTTGGAGCCAATTCAGTCCTGAGCAGTACAGTAGGGATTATCGTATTCCTAAATTCAATACTATTCCGATTACTACAGTTGTGCTCCATCGATTCCCTTTCGGGCACACTTTGTCTCACGCCCTTCTGTGTATTGTGTCACTGTGTGCTATCCTTGTTGTGTGTTTGTTACTTGTGAGTGATCGGGAACAACACAACACAACGTATATTCCAATAACATGCTGAGGAATGAGGAATTCAGGAAGATCAGGAGCACCCTCATCACCACTGAGCGATAGAACTCCCGAAAGTGACATACATAGAACAAACTTTCAGATAACGTAAGTGTACGCACCCCTCCCACCGGGAACAAAGATCGGAATCTATCAAGTACTACTCCAACATTCCGTCCATACTGTCTTTAGTCCTGATGATATTATTTATTAATATCTGGTGCATCAGAGGAATTCAATATCCCCACACAATGTTACAGATTGTGTACATGAAATCAAATACGGAGATTGTGCGGCACACTATATGGAAGAAACAAGTAGTGAAGGTACTGAACACAAAAGATGCACACGTAATTCCGCAAGAATACCATTCAGCTAGAGAAACTGGAAAAGGATTCATCCATTACCCTACACGCGTTATCCGAAGGCCATAATATAAATTTCTCCGAAACGCGAGTGCTCACTACGGGTTTGTTTATGCGTGCAAAATGCTGATGCCCGGAGTAATTCCACACAATCCATTCGACACTCGGTTGTGCAGACTGGAACGATAGTTGAACCTCGTGAATGACTTGCCCTCCCGGTTAAACTCCCCTTGCCTGATCTACGCGGATGATGTGAAACTGTGAAGAGTCATGAGAACACCGGAGGACCACCATGCCCTCCAAGAGGATTTGGATAAGTTACTCCACTGGGCAGATGTCTGGGAACTTCCAGTGAATTCGTCGAAGTGCGCTCATATGCGCCTGGGAAGGGAGATACCGGACATTCCTTATCAGATGAACAACATCTCGCTGCGTTCGACGGCAACTAAGCGGGATTTTGGAGTCATCATCTCATCCATGAAGACCTAGATGAACACCTTGCGAGCATGTTCTGCTGCAAAATGTATGCTAGGTGCAGTCCATCGGTCGTTTGACGACCTGTCGGTCACGGTCTTAAAGTGGCTGCTCGCCCCCTGCTTGAATATGGTGGACCCACTGTATACCCCTGCACGCTTTCCGAAATGGCCAACTTGGAACGGGTACAGCGTTACGCCACTCGACTAGTCGCGGGATCATCTATGAAGGTCGGCTCCAGGCATTTCAACTCTACCCGTTAGTTAACCGGTTAGCTNGCTACCGGAGACTCCGCGGGGATTTGATCTGTGGAGGATTCTTCGTGGCGATCTGGGACTGTAACTACGAGTTGTTTCCACTACGAGACTGCAACCAGACGCGCGGCCACAGGCTCACTCTCCGGAAGCTAGAGTCGACGGGGCTTCCCTTGGTTTCTCGCTTTTCCAGGAGGGCGACTTCCCTCTGGAATTCACTCCCGTCGGAGGTGGTGGAGGAGCAGAACGAGGCACGATTCAAACGACGTCTCAACAAGCCCTTGGTGAGACGGTGGCAACTTGCAAACAGCTGAGCGGGTTGCTATCGGTACCGGCGGTGAAGAGGCTCACACGGGGCGCGGTCCCTCTGTCTTCTACACATAAAGATGAAGATATGGCTAAGTCTACTGAGCGTGACCAAAGGCAGACGAGTGTCCAGCAAAAAACGATCCTAGTCTGGTTCACATTCACCACACACACACACACACACACATAAACAAATAAACGCTGTTTCACGTCATTCAGTGACACGTTGACCTTTCACGATGATCTGTGTTTGTCCTTTGTTCCCTTATCATAATCATTCTGATTACTTACCAATTCTCATACTCCTGATGAAGACTACCTTATTTGGCTTTTAAAGGAGTTACGCTGTCATATGTGCTATCAAGAGGAACGGTTTTGTGAGCGTCCAGCAAGGCAGCCGTGGTCGACGAGGTTCACCGTTTGTGCTTTGAGCCTGCACCAGAGCCACCATTGTTTTCATTATCGTCTGGATTGCTTCTTTGATTAACTTCCAGTGTTTATTGAATCATTCAGTGGTTGGTTCTCACGTCTCCCTACGCCTGGTAAAAAACCCAATAAAGCCACTGCAACGGGTACCCACGNGTGATGTTTGCAAATCAGCCTTTGAAGCGGAACTCTGATCGCCTATCAGTTCAACCAGCCCAAGGATTCAACGGACAATGGAAGCAAATCAAGGAAGTAATATGAATATCGACAAAAACAACCGTGGACTCTGGCGCAGGCTCAAAGCACCCAATGGACGTATCACGGATGAAGTGTCAGCTCGCATACAAAAGGCTCGATTGGCATTTGCCAACTTGAGACATCTGTGGCGCCTCCGCGACATCCACCTGTCCTCGAAGAGTTGACTTTATGCTGCGGTAGTTGGGTTAGTTCTGCTACGCAGCGCAGAAACTTGGCCATTACGAAAACAGGGTAAAGATAGATTGTCGATTTTCGAGCACCGCTATCCACACCGCATTGCACGAGTCTGGTGGGTCAACCAGACGAGCAATGCTAAGGTTAGACGCAGAGTTTTACGTAACCGCCGACTTCAATTGGAGCAAGTGTTTAACCTACATAGACTGCGTTGGCTGGGATATGCGCTGCGCATATCGTCAAATAGATTGCCCAGTGCGTACTGTTTGTCGAGGCAGGTTTTGGATGAGAAAAAGTCCAGAATTATCAAACTCAGACCTGGCATATGAAAACCTTAACCAGGAGACTCGACCATATAGGTCGCGCTGTGGGTGGGGACCTCAGGATCGTTGCAATCAATGGTGAGAGACACTCGGAGATACGGCTAAGTGTTGTAATCAGTGGCGTTCGTGCGTCTTATCAATAATTTGGCAAACTTAGTCTTCATGAATTTTCTTTTTTTCACTCAGGCCCTGATTCGAGCACTCCAGTCTTCCCTTCACTCCTTCATTCCAATGGGAAGCCATGAGGCAGCAACGAAAACTAGTTCAAAAAAGTGCATGGTCAATGGCTATAAAAACTGAGACTGAGGTGCACATCCGGAATCTAATATATGTGAAAAACGGAATGGACTGAATATAGACTCCACCAGCCAGTATCGATACATGTGGTAATCGTGAGCATATACATCTTTAAATTAACAATTCACGCCAACGGCTCGGGTTGTAATCAAGCACGTCGCTAACGAAAAGTCCCGGTTTTCCTTGACCTAATACCGATTTGCCACTCTGTTCAGCGTGAGGCCCCACGCGGCTTTAATCTTCGCAAAGATCAAAAGCTGTGCACATGGGTGGAGAACACATTTGTTAACAACAATGCCACTCCTGCTCGGCTTGATCATAGGCGAAATATTGGGAAAAGGAGCAAGCATTCTCCGAAATTTCCCTATTTGATGGATCATTTGGTTAAAAGGCATTTAGCCTGGGGGTATGGTGACCATGTGTGTTTTCTTTTCAGTGCATAAAGCATGCGGAAAACGATGTTGACAAACTCGGATAAATCAGCTAACAATAACGAAGCGACTCTGAAATCTGAGTACAGTATCGTGCACAGTGCGATGTAATAATTCAAGGTTGTTTCGGAAAAATCTTGTGGCAGAGATTAAGGCACGATTTCAGTGGACCATAGTGAACTATATTAACTTGTGGTACATTCAATGGATATTCCTGAAACGTGAGTAGCTAAACATCAGTGTTATGGCGGTAACAACTTGAATGATTGTTCAAATGACAGATGCGCACCTGAAAGTGAGTGAAAGGCCTTTGGAACGTATGGATTTTTACAGCAACGCTATGCCGTTTCTAATTTTAACCCATACGTCAAGGTTAATGCTGGCAGTGAAATTGATGACCACTCTCGGTAAAACCATGAATTATGGTGAGCTGTCGTTACCAGAGTCATTTCGGTCTACTAATCGAACAGAAGTAAGAATACAATCACATACGCACACACAAAACAAAATAAAACAGGAGAATTAGAATCAGATTGGCTAAGAGTTCGTGTGAACGATATCATGCACGGGAGTAACCGGTCGATCGATACTGAAGCTTTCTTCATGTCAAATGAATACAGGCACATGCTCGCTCGCGTAAGCACACGAGCACATTGACGCGTTCCATACTTGAAATGGTGAGAGGAGATACAGAGCGTTGTATTTTTTCAACTTAACTGCCGGAAAATATCTCGACGATGTCTGTGTGTGTGTGTGTGATTGAACGCCGGGTGAATACGAGAATTGAAGTAACTACAAGTCACCGAAATGATTCAGAGCATAAGGGAACAAATCATTAGAAAAGATCCCATGTTTGTATGAATTTTGAAACGTCGCATTTCGATCTCCCTGGTCGAATTGATGATCCACCTATAGATATTCTCACGTCAAAGGGTAGGAATATACGAACTTATATGAGCGTGAGTATTATGCTTGAAATGGTTCTGTGTGAGGAGACTGGACGGCAATTCTGTTCAATGGCGCAAAACTAATTACATCCGACAAAGTTGTTTCTGTTCTAGATCTACACTTTAGGAAATTAGACTGTAACTGTTTTTTAACGTCTTTTTCATGCATGCCGAGGAAAGGATGTTAACCATTTGAATCCACTGGGTAGGATTGCTGATATCTAATAGGTTGTACAGAATTGTGCTCTATTCCCTTTGGAATCCTTCTAGTGCGTCAATGGATTTTATTAACCAAAATATCCTTTGTTTTGTGTTCGAAACCCAGTTATACCTTGTCAGTAAGCCCGTTTCTAGTAAATCAAATTCTGTCTCAAAACACCGTAACTGGTTGGATTGTGACATTAAAGGGTGTGGCAGCGAACCGACAGCATTGGCGTTCTTGCTGTCACTTCGACTCCCATCAGACAGGTTGGAAAGATATGTATGCACATTTAAGTTGTAAACTCTGAGTGTCGACCATAGAGATCCACATTCCATGATCCTCCACAAATTGGGCCCAACCACCGCCCACCTTACTCTCACTAACTTTGTACACAATGCGAGATTTGGGCAGCCATCACTGAATTTCACTTCGCTGTAGGATGACAATGGTGATCATGTTATCGAAGACGAAGATGATAATGTTATAAATTACAAGGTCCCTCGAGTGGTGGATGTACTGTGGATCATCCCTAACAAAGTGGATGAAGCAGTGCTTTTAAAATCGTTTTGATAGCGATAGGTCGAATCTACGTGACAAACAGGCATTGAATAAAACAAATCCCACAAACTGCCAGGGTGTGAAACCGACATTGAGGACCATTGATGGTACTTGGTGCTTGTGCTCCGTCGAATGAGTCACACAATACACGAAATGCTTTAAGTTAAAATACTTCGTAAACGGTTTATCGACCGAGAATGAGTGTGGGTAAAGTGGGAATTTAAACTTTTCTCCCTTCAGACTCTTTATTACCAACAGAATGAGGCTGTCTATAGAATACGTGAATGAAGATCAAGGATCCTAAGCTCGAATAGGGTGGATCATCAATAAATATGGATTGATAAACTGGCAACAATATCCGAGCAGAAACATCACCATACATGGTACATGTGCGGAGGCTCATGATGGCGTAACCAGGAAAATGTCATTGATACTGCTCCGTTTGACGATTTCTATTGAATAAAAGGTGTAATCAGACAATAGAAAGTTGTCAATCACTTATTGATTTAAGGGATAAGCATAACCACCGGTTGGAAAAATGGCCTACACACCTCCAGAAATGAGAGACACATTTGACAAATTGACTGTCAGTAGTGGTCTGATATTGAGAATGAATTCGAACTCACCAACAATTTAATTTTTGCTTGTGGTAAGAAGGAGCACTAGTCTTGAGTTTATTCCAAGGTTGACAAATATGCGATGGAAAAAGCACTCAAACCTTCTGTAGTTTCTCCTTCATCGAATCAAGCCCCAGTACAGCNACAATCTTTATCTTCGACCAACCGTGTACGTTTCTGGAATGCGGTTTGTTGGAATGACCGTCAAAATGAATTTCCCATTCTTCGATCTAAGGGGGGCTACTGGCTCTCACATCACACTCCTGGTCAAGTGCACTCGATAACCAAGGAGAAAAACACACTGTTTTGCACGACATTTCAAAGGTCTTCGACCGCGTTTCGCACGAAGTTCTGTTGTCGAAATTACCCAAGTTCGGATTCCGCCTATCTTTCATATCGCGGCTCCAATGTTTCCTCAGCAAGCAAACCATCTCCACTGGAGTCGATTGTGTCCTGTCTCGGCCATTCCCAGTGAAAACCGGTTTTCACCAAGATTTCCTACTTTCGCCTACCCATTTTGTTATATTTATTAACGATCTTTTGTCCAAAACCTATAACCCTGCTCACTAATTTGTCGATTATGCCACTTTCAACTGTTCTTTCTTACTTAACGACCCGTCTGCAACTACCAATAGCGACCACAATCGCAAAGTCACGAAGGCTTTTGAAGCCTCATAAATCGGACTCATCTCCGCTTGGGGTCCTACCAATCACGTGTTTCAGTGCTCCCGAAATTTCTCTCCTCTTTGTCTTTCTCAAACTTATCCCTTATTCTCTCTAATCGATTTTTGAGGCGCTTCCCCTTTGTTCCAATGATTTTCTCTCCTGGATTTATCCATAATTCTTTCTCTTTGTTGGCTGCCTTTCAGGTCCACAGTCACCTTTAGCGCGGCACTCAAAGTTGGTTTTCTAGTCCACGCCAGACGCTTCATTTAGCGCATGTACCTCCTCTTTGTATGCAAAGCTGAAATCTGACCAGTGCTCGAATATTGTCGTCACGTATGGAGTGGAGCTTTGTATTCCGCTGTTTCTCTTCCCGAACGTGTTCAACGTAATATCCAACTAAACAACAAACGGCTTGAGATTTCAAATCTGTAGTCGCTTTCCCATCGCCCAGCAGTTGCCTCGCTATCTCTTTTCTATCGTTACTAATTTGGTTTCTGCTCTTCTGAACTGGTTCCAGCGGCTCTTCCTCTTGACCTATTCTCGTCCATCTCGTTTGCGGATGGACACTCAACCTGTCCAGTTATCAGGCTTCTAGCTTCTACTCCTCTTCTCCTCCGGGACTGCGAAATTGTGAAACACTTTACCCATCTCGTAATGTTTACAAACTCACTCTTTTTAAGCGCACAATTAAAAAAATATTTCTCACCTGAATCTTCCCCAAATTACATTTTCCTTGTAGTATGTTTAGATGCGCCTCGAAAACGCGTTGCAGGAAAACAATGGACAATGGATTTTACGAATAATTTTCCAGGATTTCTATTGGCCCAATCCTTTTGAATGGAATAGAACATTTTATAAGAAAACTCCTTTCTAGACATCTGTGTTCTTATGTCATTTGAGTCTGATTCTAAATATCGTTGAAGGGATGCTCCTGAGTACGTTTCTTATGTCGGCAAGAGCGGAGCTGTATGCTACCGAGCGTGTCCCCAGGTCGCTGATACGGAAATGGCGGCTAACTGGCGGTTAACTCTGAATAAGTGGGTTTATTCTTCCTGAATAAGCGGTCGCGGACGATCAGCGGCGTGCTCGAGGATGTGATGGGTTTACCAATTGGCAGGGGTTCTCCACACAAAACACCACATGTTTCTTATTACGGCGCTGTGACGTGGCGAGTGTGACCCACCACCGAATATGGCCATTGCCTCCTTGTAGAATTCCATCTATCCGACAAGGTCTTTCAGGAGGCGAATGAACCAACCGACCTGTCACCAGCTTATCTGGAACCACACTACTGCCTTGTAGCTCGCGCTTGGTTGCGTAAAGGCTAAAGTGCATCCTCGAATAAGGCCTACTCTGGACTGGACGACCGAGCAGTACCACAGCCCACAATGCAAAAAATGAACCTCAGCTTCATCAAAAACTAGTTCTTTCAATCTTCCTCTTGCATAAAAAACGCTTTACACCGTGCACATCTTCCTATTCTCCAGTTTTTCCTCCACCTCACATTCACTCCCCTCCAACATTCCCATTGTTGTCAGGATCTTCAAACAATCGTAATACCAGTTGTACCTCCGATGGGAATTCCGTCCCTACTCTCTCGCGTCCTGCCTCGAATAACGTCCAAGTCTCACCGAATCCGTCTCCACCAGTTGAAGCTCTTCTTCGTCCTCGACGCTCATTCAAACTAGCCACCTTTAAATTGCGTACCTTGATGCGTATAGGACAACAGGCGTGTTTAGCTCGTACCCTCGAGACCTAGCCATCGATGTGTGTTGTATCCAAGAAACTCACATTCAAGACTTTAGCTCCGCCATCCGGCTGACTTCCCCGTCAAACCCATCCGCGAAATTTCACCTGCGTCTTTCTGGGGACCCTGAGGCTGCGGCTTCTGGTCTTGCTGACGTTGGCGTGACTCTGTGAGAGAGTTGAAGCCGCACTCCTGGAGAGCATCCCAGTCGACAGTAGGTTATGCGCCGTGAGACTTAGAGGCTCGTGCAAAGTAAATAGTCGTCGCTCCGAAACACTCAACTTGTTTGTCGTCTCAGCGTACGCGCCCACGAACTGTAGCCCAAATACAGTCAAAGATACTTTCTACCAAAAACTGCACGACCTCTTGCGTAAGGCAAATCGGGTTGATATCGTGATTTTAGCATATATGAATGCTAGAGTAGGCTGACTGACTTCGAGTGAGACACACCTGGGTGGTTCTTTTGGACTAGATACCTGTCACTCGGAAAACGGCTAACTCTATGTTCTGACCACCGCCTGTTCCTCACCCGTACGAACTTCAGACGCTCCAACTGTCGATACGCCACTTGGCGCCCACCCTCCTCAAGTCAGCGACCAACGCAGATAGACCGCATTGCTATAAGCCACAAATGGTGGGGTTGCATACAAGACTGCCGATCGGACTGGAGCACTACCCTCGAATCCGATCACGCGTTAGTTTGCACTAAGCTTTCCATGTGCTTCGGTGGGCGTCCTAAACGTACGACACAGCGGCGGTTAGACTGCGATAAGTTGTCTCAACCAGCATGCTTAGTCGTCTTTCAAAACGCGTTAGCTGAAAAGCTAGAATCAACCCCCTCTGATAAAATCAGTGAGCACTGGTCTCTTATCAAGAATGCTCTGCATCCTACTGGCTTAGTTAGTTGTGGTCTAACACGCCGCGTCGTGACACCCTGGATTTCCGCTGAGTCTCTGTGCCTTCCTGGCGCACGTCGAGACCGGCAGCGAGCATAATGAAGTGAGCACTGGTCTCTTATCAAGAATGCTCTGCATCCTACTGGCTTAGTTAGTTGTGGTCTAACACGCCGCGTCGTGACACCCTGGATTTCCGCTGAGTCTCTGTGCCTTCCTGGCGCACGTCGAGACCGGCAGCGAGCATAATGAAACACGACTCGTAACGAGACGTGAACTTAATGCAAGCCTAGGCAGAGACCGCGAGATTTGGTGGTCTCAACGCGCATCAGAGATAGACCGTGCTGCCGCCATGGGTAATTCCC
>UZAN01042038.1:31382-41538 GCA_900618425.1 Echinostoma caproni
AAGAGACAATTTGCTGAGAAGTAGCTCTGTTTGCTTCCACTGTGAATTTCCACTTGACATCTCAGGACATTACTATTGTCACCGCAAGTGATTAGATTTATTTATTCTACTCCCGCAACTGTATGTAGTAAGTCTGTTGGATGGTGTGTATCACATCTAACGAGGTGTTGCTGTCACGTGATTCTACTTCGATTGATCGCAAACAGAAAATAATGTCAACCAATTATACTTTTTTATTCTGATTCTTACGGAAATAGGCGCGTCGTCGGTCAATTTTTGCGTTGCCCAATTTCACATCATTCCAATTTGTAGTCATTCCACCCGTCAACTGTCTTCTGTGCATTTCTGTCCTCAATGCTCCGCATCACATGCATCATGCTAAACCGTCTGTAAACAAGCAGCACTGTTTGTTATTTATATGCATTCTCAGCCAAGCCCCCGGACTTGAAGATTCGTATCAGTGAATCTTGGAATTTACAGTATAAAATGAATAAAAAGAATGAGTCTTACACGTACATTGTTATAGCTGATCTTACCCAATATATTTCATTCGAATTCCCCAGATCTGTCTACCACATGATGTTTTGTTCATTATTTTGAGCACTTTATTAGTTTGAATTAAAAAGAAACAAGAAACAAGAAATCAGTAATCAAAACTCAAAAGAATTTATCCTACTCTAAAGATTGAAATACCCTGAATCAATTTTATTCAAAATTCTCTGGCATAAATTTTACTCTTTCCTCAAAAGAGTCCCCGGGATTTCATCTGAATTCCCTTCTGGGATTCTGTTCTATTTCCCATCTATCTAACAGCTGAGGAATGCTCTCAGACTATTGACGTCCATTTTTTATTTCATCACTTACCTAGTGTCAATTAGCCTAGAACGCCTGTGTGCTTCATCAGCGTGCAACAGATCCCCATGGTACACGTTTTTCCCATTTATCCATCAGTTCTAAATGTTGGATCATAGGATAGTCCCATATAATTCATTTATAACGCAAATCGTCTGCTAACAGAACGTACAATGTTACTCATTCCAGTCAAATCATTTGGTGTGAAACATGGAAAATTCCACCACAATTCCACGCACAACCTGGATTGCTTGTCTTGTTTTTCGGGTGCTCTTGTGTATACGTACACAACGACCAGATTGTTATGTAACTGTGAATGAACTCGGTAAAACTATACTTATATTTTTCCAACTCACAGACAGGTCACCACAAAAATGAATCAAAGTGTTTCCTGCAATTGTTGGTGAATAATACCATTTGGAATAGTCTTTTCGTGACACACCTTATCCATTCTGGTACCGTATTGGCATGCTCATTCACAAAGGCGACGAACTGAATTTAGGGGTTTAAACCTTTTCAATTTAATTACTCAACCGCTCTGACATACGCTCACATAACTCCTATATTCCAAATACTTTTGGATTATTTTTAATTTTAGGAATAGTCAAATTAACAGTATTCGTAGGTCCGAAAACATTCAGATATCAGTGAATCGGAAATAGCTCAACTTAGAAATTCTTCTTTTCAACTGAAGCCTCGAGCTGAAAAAGCTGTGTGCAGCTCTCACTCCCTCGCTATATGTTGGTAAGATAAACTAAGAATGCCACGAACTGCCTGTTGATTCAGTGAAGAAGAGAATTGGTGCGGTTTGCATACGATGACTTCAGTTTCTTATTCGCATTTTATGATGATGGCGATGATGACACACAAAATAGGAGTGTAGCAGTTTGTCAGGGTTTGTCAACCCTCCAAATCATGCTTTCGCTGTTCACTGCATGACAAAATGGATTGTCGAACTGAGTGGAACCCAGCAATAACTGTTTCGTTCTTAATAAAGGTGACATGATTCCTGTGCCCAAATAGCTGTCCATCATACCGAACAAAACAAAACACGTTGACCAATTATTGCTCTGCAAATGTCCTCCCGATTGACATTGAATGTTTACAACCAACGCGCTACTTTTGGTTGACCGGGACAGAAATGTGCAGCTAGTTAACTCGAGTATTGATCATCAACATTTTATAAAAGGTGATCATTTTCTGTGCCTTAATTGCTGGATAATTTTTGCAGTAGGATATAGCAAACGAAAGATCTTATTAACGTCCTGTTTTCACCTTTTTCGATCAAAAATCATGTATTCCAAACTGCTTCCTATTGAACCACCAATGAAAAACTTTCATTTTAGGTAAAACATTTAAAACAAATACTTTCAATTTTCTGTTGCCTCGTCCATTCTAGTCCGGATGAATTACATATTACTATGTGATACCTGTTTTGTGTTTCAGCCCGAATGGTAGTCCGTCAGACGCGTGTTTCATTAATTTGGTTGAATAGATTTATCATTCATTACGTATTTTACAAAGCTTTAAAACCTCCCACCTTTTTCGATCAAAATCAAATAATTAACCCGACAAGCTTTGTACATCTCACGTCGTATCATCTATTCCATCCCGGAAGTTGTCCAGTTATCTTAACAAGCCAATGTTCTCAGCAACGATCAGAAAGTTTCGTATTTTCGTTATCTCTACATTCAGTGGTATTCCGAGAGCCACATTGAAGGGGCCATTTTATGAACAGGTACCTGATGACAGTAAAACTCTCATTAACAGAATACTGTCAGACAAGCATTATCCATCACACAACGAATTTTCGAAGCTAACGTTTCAAACTTTTTTTTTCTCGTACCTCTTCATATACTATTTCTGTTTATAATCAGACCATAGGTACATCTTGCACGTTTGCTTGTGGATAAGGAAAAAGTTTCCACAGAATCTACAATTGGTTTCTTCTGTGAAAAATCCCCGGTCTGGTAATATCCAATTTCATTTTCTAAATTTTGATCCATTAATATGATGTAGTGTGCTGAAAATTGGCCCATCAGGGTGTATAAACATACTGCTGACTTGAATCGTCGATAATGCTATTGTTTTCAAACGTGGGATAAACTCTATATTATTTTCTCACTTATCAACTTTTTTCCACCCAGTTTGACTATTATGTCCAACGTAGGAAGTTAAACTGCATCACCTCATATGAGGGAACCATGCGTACTTCCTTCTGTGAACCCAATACACATTTGGATACCATTGAGTACGCACCCACACAAACACATTTGCGTTCAGCTCACATTTGATTTGCACGAATACACAGCCGTGAACGGGAAACGTTACGAGCACGCCTGATTCCGAACTCGGAACTTACCGTTGCTTTGAAAAAAAGGTAGATGGTTCCTGTTTGCAATGTGTGAGTAATGTCCGGCACACAAAATTGGAAAATCTTTGAACCGATTAGTTAGTCAGATTGACTATCAGAGCTTTCATTAAAAGTACAAGCGTAACACCATTCAACGTGAACCCTACTGGAATTATTCATACAACTCCGGTTTGAACAGGTGAACCAATCTGAAGCTCAGCTGCTTATAAAGCGCCAGCTGAACAAATACAAGTAACAAATCGAACGGATTGCGTACATTGGAAGTTGGAATAATGAATGCGTTGTACGTTGCGTGAAAGTGATTGGTCAGAAGGTAGCTGACTGAGGGTTGAAATGCATTTTAACCAAACCGCACACGTCTGTTTTCATTGGTCAGAAGCCGGACTGGGCGAGCATTGGACGAATCAGTGTATTTGCAATTCCCGTGATAAATGAAGTTGTTTGGATTTCTGCAACTGTGGAGCAGAGCTGTAGGAGGGAGAATGACTCATTCCTATCAATAGGAAGTAGCATTTTTATGGGCCAGGACGAACAACAGAAAGGAACACTTTATGGCGCGCACCATTAACCCCAGTCTGCAGTGTTCCTCACGGTAAATTGGCCTTCGTTAACCGAGTTCTCTCACTCTATGACATATAAATATATTTACTAACAAGGTCACATAAAGAAAAAAAGAATAATAACCTCTCAAAAATGATAATTATTTTTTCCAAATGTTGCTAACCATTTTGTAGTGGAATAATCAAGTCATTATTTGTTGAACGCCATCAACTTATTTTAAATTGTTAAGGACAGAAGACAAAGCCTGTGAACTAAGCGGAACCGATCGTATAATTTATCTAATTCACATTTTGAGCTTTCCCGTGTTGTGTGAAAAAACATAAGTTTTGACACAATAAACACTTCCAGGAAAAAGGGAGTAAATTTGGAGCTTTTTCCAAAAGCCCTGCAAGAAAAATTCCCTGAACTAATTTTGCATGTGAAATTGAGTAATTTATCAGTATTTAGAACACACAATGTAAACAAACAAATGTTTTCGGTAAATCAACTTTCAAGCCTTTACAATCGCATTTATATGCAACAATTTCAATAGAGTTAAACCGAAAGGTGGCGATTAGCCCAAGAGAACTCCAAATTTTTGAACCTTTTCGGATCGAGTAACCAAAGTCGCTGTGTTACGTCATGGTCATGTGAACAAGCGATTTTGTCTTCCCATAATCGGGGGAGGTTCAGTGCCTACCAGTACTTCATTTTAGATAGCGTGGAATTGCATTCACCACATCAACAGAGATCTGAGACTGACAGCCGCGGCGATCTAATTCATTTTCTGTCGTCGTAGTTAAATAATGGACGAAGTTATACACATACGAAACAGATCCGTGGCTGATCTTTAATGTATACTCAAATATTTCTCATGAGTGTCTGTCTTACCCTTTTGCGTAACTGAATAAGAACATTTTTTTTCTGTTTCAACCATGGCCAAAGTGCAATAAACAATATTTTTAATATTACCTAATAAATCAGAGGTACTGGAGCGTAGGTACTATGCCAGAGCATGACCGAAACACTCATGTGAAAGCTTCTGGGGAACTGTCACGTAAGGCCTTATGGTTTTGGTTCAGATTGCTGTTTGCTAGCGCACTGATTGACGATCGGCTTTTCGGGATCATCCTTAGCCTGATGTTCCTGTGAGACATGTGGAACTGGTGGGGACCTTATCTTATTTACTGAGGGATGCTCACATTGGGCTGGAGTCAAATATCCAAATAGATGCAAAGACTTGTCCAACTCTGCCTCCATCTCAAGAATTACATCTGTAAGTTAATTGAGTGCTACCATGAGTTCCGATTGATATTTGTATTCCCACATTGACAAGGGTGCAAAGAAATCTCCAATGTAGTTCTATCAGATGCGCTGACGAATCCAGTTTGAAGCTAAACAAACAGGTATGTAATAATGGAAATAGGTACGGCAAACGGATCAGGAGCCACGGTCGCAACTGAAGCACAGAATCGTAACTGGTAGTCGTACCTTGGGATCTCCCTTCACCGAGAAGCATGAAAAGACAACAGAAGTAGCAGTTAGATTATTGAGCAAAATCAATGGGATTACATAATTCAGATGCGATGGAAATGTTTGTGATGATCGACGAAGAGCACTGGACAGCTGTCCCGTCCTGTTTGGGACTTTTTGTGTCCCTGTCAGGACACGAACCGCGATCAGTCGGGTCAGGACTTCAAACCCTTACCCCTGAGCTACACGGTCGACGAAAATCACCTTATGGGAATGGCTCAATCAATTTAGAGTCCTGGAAGGGACACAAGAAGTATGCACTGCTGACCATTCCCAAAAAGGACAACAGCGGTCCAGTGCTATTTTTCGGTCATCACAAACATTTTCAACGCATTTAAATGCATACAAACAGTGGGGAACTAACGATCTCCCAAAGAACTAAACCCACATCCAAGACCATCAAGAGTGTCTAGTGCCTCTTAAAAATCGAATGGGCTACTCTAAGCTTGATACTCAGAATGGAATTTACAAACAAACGTCTTTGGTTAAACTGGTCTTCACCAATGGCCTGCTTTCATTCTTGACATCTGGTTGAACCACGCGGCTTATTATTGGTGGGCACTATTGGCCTGCAATTCGTTGCCCGCCAATTGTAACGCGTCACATCGTGGGTGGCGTTATCTCTCAGGCTACGATCACCAAACGGTACTCTTCCATCCATACACCATTTCATTTTGGTGCCAACGGTTATCCTCTCCGGTTTTCTAAAGAAAGAGTTTCCGACGCACCACTGCGGCTTATTTGCAAGCCGCTTTCACTCCCACGCCCTTCAAACTATTCTGCTATCATCACATCGTTTCCAGTGACAAGTTTGCAAACAGGATTTTCACCGACAGCACAAATCGTTTGCAGGGTAATTTACTGATATGTCACCCTTAATAAAGAGCTATTTCGTCCCGCATAAACGTGTAGCTTAGTTCCCAACTATCAAACAAGCCGTACATTGATTGATAAGGTGAAAATTCAAGATGCTCTTTGTAAGAATCTCGGGGAATAAAAAAATCTTTTTTGTTTTTATTTATTCCCACGCATCAATTTCATTGCACACATATAACAGTCAATAATTATCTAACGGTTCATTTTTCTATTGAAACGTAGGTTTTGTTTGACTTATAGAAGTCGATATGCTGAGATAAATGGCTAAAGTTTATGTTGTGTCAGTAGGTGGCCTAACCGCACTTTTGAACACTGTGTCAGATTACCGTCCTGATTTGATTGCGCAGTCGGGATTCGTTTTGTGCCCACCTCACCGCGGCATAGTTTCGACGAAGGGAGACATATTGTGGAACGCGAAGCGAATTCGATCTTTAGTGTTTCACATCAGAAATTAGTGCGTTATCATTCTACTGTTCATCGAAACTAATCAAGGCGAATCACATCAAACAATCAAACGTTTCGCCAATTCAAATTGTTGTTAAGATATGTTCATGTCTATTTTGAACTTCGTATGCTAATTTTCAAAAGCAGTTCAACTTTTACCAAGCAACGCCATACAGTGGTACATATATACCCAGTCTCAGTGGGCAGGGCAATGCGTAATTTCTAAGCCACACACTTTCATTTTCAGTGCACTGGTAGAGGACAGATTGGACCTGATACCAGTTGTGGACTAATGGCGCTAACAATCCTCAGAACTCCCACACACTTTTTGGGTGGACACGATTATCAGTGGAAATTCAGGATAAATTTGCGCCAGGTAAGTAGATCAGCGCGTATTTGCAACTCTCCGTCATGTACGTGCATTGGACCGCGCTTACCTGCTCATCTCGTACCAGTTAAGTGAAGTCTGAAAGCACTTACAAGGGGGTTGTATAAAGTGCCAAATTTAATTACCATGACAATCTTAGTTTTAAAACACGACAAAAAAACTGCAACGGGATGCCCAAGAGAGTGGAATTAATTCCAATGGTGTAGGACGCAAATTGAACAACAGGGTTTTACAAACCATCTGAGGCGTTTGATTATGGAGAACTGGAGATACGTTTTGACAAAACTAGAACATTCTTCTCCCACTATGAAACTGAGTAGAAAGCACAATAGTACAGTACTGAATAATTTAGTTCCGAAACAATTATCTTTGTATATTCTCCGAAAAATGTAAAGGCAATAGTTTTTAAAGTGTCAGATCCGAACAACGTTCGGATTGTAGCGAAAAATCGATGCTCCTTGTGATTTGTTTTATATAAGTTGTAGTTTTAAAAACACAGTGATCTCAGTACAAGTGAAAATAAACCGACGTTTTGGTTACCGTGGGTAACCTTTATCAAATCGATTTTACAATCGAATTTTACAATCGATTGTAAAATCGCCTTGATAAAGGTTACCCACGGTAACCGGAACGTCAGCTTATTTTCACCTGCACCGAGATCACTGTGTTTTCAAAATTACAACTTATGTAAAACAATAGTTTTTAGTTATTAATGACTAATTTCAGATGTCAAAATTATCCATCTTTCTACCAAAGCAGGCGTTTTGTGTACAAACTTGAGGTTTTCATTACCGGATGTCCAATGCCAGTTGGTTATTTTTACCCTTTCCTGCATCTCATAGAACAGTTATCCGCTGTGATAATGCCAAAGACTGAAATGTAATTATTTGCTCTTTTTAGTACCGTTTTGTTGTTTTTATGAACCTTTGTCCCACACCTAACCGGAATGATTATAGGTATACGCAGAACAGACTAGTCTTCATGTGTTTTATTTCAACTATGGTCGCTCAAGCACGTTTTGCGATTTCTGTAGGGGTTAATAAACAAAACATTAATCATCTGGACAGTGTGATCTTCATTTAAACCTATCGTCATGATTACAATTGTATTTTCTCAACTGCAAGAAAAGGTAAAATTTCAAATCAGCTACATGAAAATCAGTACAGTTTTATTTTCTGATAACCGGTTATGTGGTTACGTTCTTTAGATGATGCTGATTCATCGTCGTTTGTGGTATTCACGCCTACCCAAAGTCCTGTATTTGTATTTCTATTACGACTCATACTTTCTTGGATATTTCGATCTTGATTTTGTCAGAAATGTATCAACTTTGGGGCATTCATTGTTAGATTAACAAACACGGTGAGCAATAATCATTTTTGAGGAACGCAGCCAACATTATTCATCAGAATGTTTTGATCAAACAAACATCGTTTGTTTTTCTTTTGTGATGCATTTCTTTGTTAGGATCGACAAAAAGCTACGAAACAGCTCTGTTATTTTTGTTTGGATTTATCGACCGGACGTGTTGCGGTTTGAGTAACGGCTGGCCTGAAGAATATACTCACTGACAACCAGTATGCATCTCTTAATGGACGCTAGAAAAAATAGCCTAAAATAATTGATTATTTCACCGAATATTTCGGAAACTATATCAGCTACGGTGAAGATGATGATGGGAGGCAGACAGCTTTACTATAACTGTCCCTGGATCCGAATATCTTTGTTCCCCGTGATACATTCGCTATAGTTACCCTAATTACTGATGCACTATGCGTTGCAAAATACAATCTTATTCATCATTCAATTCTACACTGCGAAGACTAAAGGTCTTGAAATAACAAACGATTGTGAAGTAGTTGAAAAGACCACTAATAAATCCAAGCCGAAACAAGCGTTTGACTAAACTATACACAGACGAGGAAGTAGAAACTGTTGTCACCCGCGGAAAACCATCAAAAAGCTTAATGGCCAAAATTCAAGATCATGCCACACAAATGTGAAAGCTAATGACTTCAATCACCTGTTCCCTATTTGATCCATTAAAACAAGCATTCCTATGTGCGATAAAATTTACAATCCGTTGCGGGAGTTCACTATTTAGTCAAAAACAGATGTGAATCGAAATCGAAAGACCCCGATTGACAACTTGACCGAACCCGACAGACGACCTCCGACATTTCGAAAAAGGTGTACCACGCAGCTAAACGTGCCTTACACGATTCCGTCTAATTTATGCATCAAAGAAGGAAAAGTTTCTGATGGCGCAAACCCCATGCGCATCACTTCAATTCCAAAAAAACACTCGGATAAGCTTGTCCTGTTGCTTTTACTTTTCTTCAGTCAAAAGAGCTCAGCAGATTTCTTTTATCGTGTATTCGACCAGCCATCAACTTTGTCAACAGTTAACAGTTTGGTTATAGAAAAAAGAATGCTCAGCGAATGCATTCGCCTGTCTGGTGGGTTCTATGTCCATTTCACCGGTGGTTCATTATTTTAACAACAGATGTCAATTCATTTTCAGAGTATAAAGCTTGGATTAGCCCATTCGATTGTTCAGAGGCACCAGGCACTCTTGATGGTCTTCGGTGTGGGGTTCACTACTTGGGAGATCGTTAATTTCCCACTGTTTGTATGTATTCAAATGCAAGGAGTGAAATCCATACCGAAAACCATCGAGTGCCTGGTGCCTCTGAATAATGGAATGGGCTAATCCAAGCTTCCCACTCTAAAATTAATTGAACCATTCGCACAAGGTGATAACCGTCGACCGTGTAGCTCAGGGGTAAGGGTTTGAAGTCCTGACCCGACTGATCGCGGTTCGTGTCCTGACAGGGACACAAAAAGTACGCACTCCTGACGAGTCCCAAACAGGACGGGACAGCTGTCCAGTGCTCTTTGTCGGTCATCACAAACATTTCCATCGCATTTGGAAGATACAAATCCACTATGCGCAAAGGTTAACGTTTTACACTTCATTCGGTCAATTAAGGAGTTCCCCTTGGTGCGATTCTTGATTCTTTACTGTCTTATTTCCACATATCTGAACTACAAAATGTAGGAAGTAACAATAAGAGTAACTATACCGTCGATGTTGGTATTTGTTCCGTGTCTGACACAGCACTTCCGTTTCATATCTCAAATAATCA
>UZAN01042039.1:0-10486 GCA_900618425.1 Echinostoma caproni
TCAGCCATAAACACTTAGAATCTAACCCCCTTTATTCAAAAGGGCCTGGTAGTGGTGTATTTGATTTGACTTTATCGTTAGTGGATATTACCGTAATCAGGAGAACAGTATTAAATCCAGAATTTGATTGCATAAAATATCATCCTTCAAAGAAAATAAGTATTAGGAAATTGCTGACATATAGATAACAATTAAATCTGTTATAGAAATGAACCATAACTTTGGAAACCCGTTCATATATAAAGCACGTTTTATATCTGGTAAAATAACACGTCGCAGAGTAACAACAACAATAAGTAATATGTAAAGACGGAGAGGAGGAGTAAAAGAAGTAAACTCTGTCAAAAAAGTTAAAATCGTGATTAAGTTAAATGAAACACGTCAGAAACACATGTTTCAAACATTTCTATTCCAATGGGAATGGCAGAAAATGGCAAAATAAAATTGTCTACCGTGATTTGACTGATCTTCACATGATTGTATTGCAACAGACGCCAGAGGGACGGTGTGTAGTATGCTTTGGTCTTGCCGAAAAGAAACACCTTTTCCAATCGAATTCTCTGGGAACAAAAAGAAACAACAATCAGAATATTTTATATGATTAATGGCTGTTTTTTTGCACAACATCGGTCTACGAATTTTGTAGAACAGGCAGACTTACGAAATCCGTGAGCAGCAATGACATGAATGGATCGGCAAACGGAAATAACGAGAGAATCACGGCGTAAGATGTTTCCAGCAGCGAAAGGGGGATAAAAAACAGTGTGATGTTGACAAAAATAACGATCTGGAAGAGAAGGAGGAGGAAAGTGTGATCAACAAGCGATTGTACAATTTGTATCTGTTTGTTTTAATTAAAATCCATTGCTTAAAATTTGCAATAGCAATAGTATAGCATCATTACAGATCCGGAATGTAGATTGTGCAAGCCCCAGTATGGTCTGGTTAGCTGTCTCGGGTTGTCACCCATTGCCCTTTCATTACACCTCATGAAATGCTTCTTTACGAGCAAGCTTTTCAAATATTTCCTGTTGCGGAAACCTCACTCACTTCCTCCTCGTGACACGTGTTTTTCCACCCAAGTGATAGGATGAAAAGCCAATATACTAGGCTATAGCAGGTTTGGTGAACGACTGGCAGTTCGCCTACTGGTGTTCGCTAAACTCTTTGACCCTAAAGCAACCAAGAAGGAGTTTACGAAAGACACATCTACGGGATCAATTGGTCATCGAGGTTCACCGAGCCCCTTGAACATTTGATCCCGTCCAGAGTGCATGTGATCCAATGAACCGGGCACAGGCTCTCAGTGGGGTGTGGTTTTCGCATACTGACCCACTACGTTGTGGATTAAAATCTCGACTAGTTGAACACATCGATTGTGAACTCCCCAAAAGAATTCACCTGCTTCGGCTTGGGTAACCTGGCAACATTCCGCCCGCAAACAAATCGTGGAAATTTCTATTATTTATAAAGAATATTTTATTATGATTTGTTTTTCACACAGTCTGGATTCAGACCGGTGTCAATTACACAACGATACTAATTTCCAATGTAGGTCTATGCTTCGATTTAGGTAAACGTAGGGTTTGTGTTTAAACGCCATCGAATGAAAATTCTAATTATTGTGCCTACAATTCCAACTTATCATCATAAAATAGTAAGTTTTTAAAACTAAAATTTCCGACTTCACCGTTAAATCTGATCGTCTTTTCCACCAATTCGTCCTACACTCCAGAAGTATTAAAATCGAGTTGCATATTCATTCGAGTCCCGTCCGGGGCCCGAACTCCCGAACCCTCGACTGAAAACCCATGGATTACCGCCGTGCTAACAATCTCACCCCTGGGCCGACCACAATCAAATCTTGTTCAAATACTAGTTTTAATGACCACAAGTGAGTTCGTTCGGACTCAACAACAGTGACGGGCGGGGGGGCACACAGTGGGTTTCTTCCATCCATAAGCCTTGCAAGGACGAAAATCTGTCATGCAGATTCGGGCAAGAATACCACAAGTAAGTCTAGTAGACTGGAATTGAATTCACATTCAACTGACAGTCACTTGTATGTATTACATAATCCCCACCGCAATCATAAGTGAATATCCTAGTGAAACATAAAATTTACAGCGGTAAATGAATAAAAACAATTTAGGGGTATGGGTTTGAAGTCCCATCCCGAAGATTCGCGATTCGAGTTCCGACAGGGACACAGAAATTACGCGCTCTGCTGATGAGCACCAAAACAGGACGAAACAACCATCCAGTGCCTTTTGTAGGTTATCAAAAAAGCATTTCTATCGCATTTAAATGCATTGAAATAGTGGGAAGTTAACGGTCGCCCACGGAGTAAAACCCACACTAAACATCATCAACAGTACCTCGTGCCTGTGAAAAACCGAACAGGTTAATCCAAATGTTCACCAGCTAAATTTCAGTAGAAATGTTGGGAATTGTTTTCAACCCTTTTGCCAGTTAAATGTCGTGGTATTTATTTGGCTGTTGCATCATAACCTAGGAACTGTTTGCAACACCGTCCCCTGAATCGAAACGAAAAACAAAAAAGAAACATTCAATCAGTCAGTCAAGCTGGATCGTGAGTCACAGTCCACTAATTTGTCACATGCAGACAAAATAGTTTCACCAAACAGATAGGTCACCCTTACCATAATTGTTGAACCGAAAAGCACAACTGCTCCGCCAGCTTTCTGAAAAAATAGACAGCTCAAATAGATCATGAATATGTTGTCCACCGCGGTCAGTATGTTGATCCAGTTGTGCAACACAACCACTTGCCATGCTGAAAGAATATGACCCTGACGGGAAGATAAAGCAACAGAATAAAGTGCATACTCGCATTTCACTCAAAGTTACTTGTGAGTGGTGCTGTGGGATGATTGATATGGATTGACTGGACTAGACCATCTTTCAGACTTCACCTCCTTCACGCACAATCCCCAATTCTTTCAACTAATCATGCCAGATCTTAATTTGATTGTGCTTGACCTTTCCTCCATCCGTTACTTGCCTCGGCAAATATCGCTCGTCGTGGCAACCTATCTGGTGGCATGTGCAACACGTCCCAACCAGCGTAATCTATGGAGGTCGACGACTTGCTTCATAGGATGACTGCGATTACCTAAATATCCACACCTAACCTCAGTAATTGCTAGTCCGGTTTCCCCACCAAACTCGTGCAATGCATCATAGACAGCGGTGTTCAAACATCGACTATCTATTTTTATCTTGCTCATGTAAGGGCCAATTCTCTGCACTATAAAGCAGCACTGACCGAACTGTTGCAGCATATACTCAACCCTTCACGGACAACCAGATGTAACGACGTTGCCACAGATGTCTCAAGTCAGCAAACCCCAATAGAGCCTTCTGTATGCGTGCTGACACTACGCCCGTGATGCATCCACTGGCCAGAACAGCTGGCAACTTACGTGGATCTCCACTTAACAGCCCAATGTCTGTGCGTGTGAACGTAGGCAATCGTAATTTGATTTAATTTAGCTTAACCGGATCAGTATGTTGTGGGAGCTGAAGTAAGTAATAAGGGTAATGCGATCTTACGTGAGGAGGCATAATCAAGTTGTTGTTTGACTTCAGTTCACAGAGTAAGAAAGATGATAGAATTCTTGCCATATGATGAGGAAACATTTTACAAAATTCAAGTAAAAAAACCTACCTCAAATGGAAACATGACAATTGTGGTGAAGCAGGCCAGTAACAGATACTGAAAGATATGAGTGAAGAAATGTGCTCCCCAGTAGGCCCATTGCTTCATTCCGTACAGTGTCAACTGGGAGAGAACGCCAATCTGTGTTTGGAGTGAGAATAGCACGAAGCTTAGATGGGCATCTACGATCTTTATGGCTATAATTGAATGTTCTATTCACAGTGCATAGAATCTTTGAGCACAATAACAGCAAAATCACTGGCATTATGACTTAGAATGCAAAGAATAATTACTTACGAGCTGCGCGGGGTTCTGAAATCCCAGACACGAACCCTGCCACTAACTTCATCTACACTTATCTGAATATCGTGTTTGTCTGAATGAGACCTTATGGGATTCACCAATTCCGTAACCGATAAGCATAAAACTTTCAAACACAGGATAAACACACAAAAGAACGAAATACCGACCGGAAAGAGGTTGACAATGACGATAACAGTGAGGACCCCGAAGCCATCAGCAACAACTCACCTCTTTATCACGCACAATATCACCAGCGATTAGGGGGCAGAGTATGCAATTGGCCACACTACAGGTGATGATCGAGATGACTGCCGTGCCCAATTGCATTTGCGGGTGACTTTCCGGCCATATTGATTCCCATGAGGCAAAATCACCAACCCAAGGTAACGTCCATTTTTGGGATTCGAGCTAGGAGTTCAAATAGTGAACCGCTATTACGCCATCAATCATTGAATTTCATGTGCTGCATCAGGATTAGCCATTAGAACTATTTCGTGTCAGCCACGAGTGATTACAAAATAATATANTAATATATTTAGGAGAAAACGGTATAAAACAACAACAACAATATCAGAGTTTTCATCTAACTTCAAACTGACAGTTACTCAGTCAGCGTGGAAGCTCATTCAGCTTTTCATCGACTTGAACTGATCATCTTTCAGACCTCAGTACAAATCAGTACCAATTATCCTACAGTAGTAATCACAAGTAACAGTAAGTTAAGGCTGAATATTTTCATTGTTCAGCTTACGTTGTACTGAAGACTGGGCAGACATGGTGGCTTGATTTCTGCTTTTGCATCAAAGTGTTTGGGAAGCGGATAACAGTGGAAAAATCCCAGTGCTCTTTAACCGATTACTTTATGGTCCTGCAGCCAAATTCACATCTTAATGTGGCATTCAGAGCACAAACAACCAATGTGCATATTCACATGTTATCTGTTTGAATCACTTCTATGTGAAAGAACAACACGTGAAACTGGCACAAAATTGAGGAAACTATTATTGTGTTTGGACTTTCGAGTCTACGCGCCTCATTGCTCATCGATTTGTTCAAACTATAAGTCTCTGTGTGGCAATGAAGTCAGAACAGTGTTCACAATGATCAACCGTTTATTATCAGCGACTACTATAGATAAAGAGAAAAGTAGATTGAAACGCTTCTCAGCAATTCAACTGTTTCCTTTACGCTTTTAAGAACGAACAAACGAAAAACAACAACAATTCTCCTTCCTCATCGAACCCCCCAAAAATAGGTTTATCCCTGTTCAGTGGAATTTTTTTCAAATTGACTATACGGTTGTGATGCGTATAAATGGCAAGAGCAAATTTGAAATCATTTATGAGCTACCACAAGTACATTTTTTTCAAGGTACTCCTCGGGATTGACTATTGTTGAATGCCAATGATAACACCCTGTCACCTACAGTCTCTTCCTGTTACTCAACGTTGTCGCATTGATTTCTATTCTTATTACATCATATACCATCATGGTAGCATTTTTCAGGGCCTGACTACCTCGACGAGCTCATTATGGTTTATTGAATTAGTTATGCGGTTACAAGAAAAACTCCCAATTATACCCGATTCTACAAACAAAGCTTTAAGGGAGTCATAAGTTGAGGTGGGTATAGTATTCGATCCACGGTTGCCCTAACATAGATCAGTGACTAACTCTTACCTCTATGGAAGAATTCATGAAGAATCCTGGCAATGTGTTCTACATCCCAATCTCCCCCCCCCCCCATCCGCTGTTATCGTTACTATTGTCGTGGTGTTGTCAATATGCTTGCCCTCAAACCGGTGATAAGTAATAATAATAATAATATCTCTTCTATTTGCCACACCCAGACGCCACCAGCAGCACTCAGCTCTGTTGAACATATACCGCGACATGTTTGCCGGGTTTGATGGTGGACAATTCAATGCTTTTCGGAGATCATCAGTGGTAGTGAGACCTAGGTGTACAGTTTCGACTCAGAAATCAAGCAACAATGGGCTCAGTGGACTCCGGTTGGTGGGGTGTCGTCTCGGAAATTCAGACGCGAGTGCATTGTGGCAAAGTACGTGGTGGCTGGTCAAAACCTGTTATGTGGCTACTGTACCGCTCGTACAGCAAAGCATAGTTACCGGAGTATGGTAAGCCACTCACCATCTCACGAAAGTGCTGGAAGCTGTTGCCAGGCTTCGCCCAAGGGCTCGACACGAGAGACCTTGTTGCACCGTAACAACGCACCTACAGCTGGTCCCATGTTGTCCGCGATTTTCTGGCTACGGCACGCATCCAGGACGTTGGGCTTTCACTCAGAGATTGTTCCGTGTGTCCCCAAAAATCAAATGCTTGATGCGTGGAATCCGATATGAGTTACCCGCAGCTGCAATGGAGACTTTTATTGAACTGGTCGAAGGGTTACCCTCTTCAGCATGGTTGAGCCGTTTCACCAAATGGAACCGTGCGTGAACGCTGTCGGAGAGAACTTCGAGTAAATCTATTACCTATTCGTATGTAACAAATAAAACTTATTGTTCATCCTTGAACTCTTGCCAAGCCCTCGTACTTTAATAAAAGGTTTGGTGGGATCTGTACACCGGCTACATCACCACACTTTGACACTCTTCTAAACAAAACTGGCCAACACAGCGTTTCAAAAACGGCGGAACTCTCCGTATGGTGCATTGATGCAATAGTTTTTTTCTCTGTTTGATTTTATCGGAACGTGGTAGCAACCAAGACAGTTCACCAAACGCAAAAATTGATGCGTTCATATGGGTAAACAAAAAGAGACGAAAGAAGTTTTACTGGATTGCATTAGCCAGTTTGGAAACACATGCGTAACGTTTCACCCAAGAGAGAGAGAGAACTCACAGGCAAAGCGGTGACTTACAATGATTCATAATAAAATGAAGCTTCAACTGCTGAGTGTTGGCGGACTGTGCAAACCTCTATCCCGAGGGGATGCCGGTGAGAAATGTAATTTTTGTTTGGTACTGAATGAGTTCGAATTTGATCCTACTATTTAGACGAAATTCTGTCAATTCCTCCGTTGCATCCCCGTACCGTTGTTAAACACCTTACAACTGCATCTTTTATTGCCAGAGGTTCTATGGAAGCGGTATTATTTGAGGAACTTCTGCCTCATTGGAATTTTCTCACTAGGTCCATAGAATTAACCCATGCATGTAATGTTTCATCTCAACATTCCCGTCTTTGCCTGGTTACTGATTGATCGATCCATCGTGACATAATTCACCTCCTTACCCAACCGACAGATCAATTACCGCCGTGTTACTTCATTCTCGTCTATGACCCACACTATACCTTTTCAACTTCAAGTGAATCCAACCAATCGCACTCGATTGGAAACCCCGCAAGATTATTGGTGTTTCGGCCGTCGAATGTCACCAATTTGACCGGGTCTGTCTAAACCCCCTCCACTTCGAATGAACTAATTTCTCGGTAAACGAACAAAAATACTTTTTGAGTGAGTTGCCGAGCGAGGATGAATTTTTCGGTGGTGCAAGCTGCGCCGTTCTCCCCCCCGAGCCCCCCTCCTCCACACACACTCTCGTTCCACCCGGGAACGTCATATTCGTGATCGTTGATCGAGTGTGCGTCATAGGTACGAACCCGCAGTTAATTGACCTCTGTCGGTCGGATAAAGAAGCGAATCACATTAGGATTGATCGATAAGTCGGTCACCATGCCCAGACGTGAAGGTGAGCATGATTCATTGCATGAATGGAGTCAGTCTAGGCCCTCAATAACCCAATGAGTAAATTACGTTCAGACCGAGTTTCTCTCGAATAAAACCGATTCCTTTGGATCAAACGCGATTGCTTACGGATTTCTGACATTAAAATGCACACTTGACAAGATACTTAACAATGGTAATAATTGTGAAAGAAGTAACAGCATTTCACTTAAATAGTAAGATCAAATTCGAACCTATTTACTAGCTGACAGAAATCATATTTTTCTCTTTCATTCCCTGACTAATTCATACATTCAACCCACAATCCCATTGGTAACATTCTGTTACCTGTGGCTTCTCCCTTCTCTACTCAGTTTCGTTGCGTCAGCTGCAACAGAGTGGAAACTTTGCTGTTACCATGGTCATTAGAGTGATTGCCCCGTGTGACACCTTTTACATTCTCCCCAATTACTCATTTACAGTGTTTTTCTCATATTTTCACACATTTTTATTCATTCTTGTCTAACATTTCTCACATCGTGTCCAATTCACACATGATACCTGGCTTTGCCCTATCCATTTATCCTGATCCAATAGCTTGTTGCAGCGTTGTTGTGATTTCGTTTGTCCAAATGAACATTTCTGACAAACTGCTAGGGAATGAATCACTGACGGTCCCAGAATATGTGATAGGTTATGCAAATCGTGGGTTTAGAATTGCAAAAACACAAATCACACACACACACATATGGCTGACAATTATCGGCAGTATTTGTGCACTCACATGACCCAGAGTTAGCAAATTTTTCACGTGCATGCAGTTCCAAAGACCGAAATGTGTGAGCACAATCTGATGCGTTAAATCGTGATCTTGTCGACCCAAAATCAATGTCATTCTGATCGTGGTGTTATCCTATCAAGAAGATCAAAGGCGGGGGGAGCGGGGAGGGGGGGGTTGAGACAAGCAAATAAAACAGCCAACATTGGATACCATGAAAACATCACACATGTTTCATCAAATAGAACAATCAAAATGGAGGATATAAGCGTCTATAGTTTGCACGTCAGTGAGTTACTTTGATAAGTTCCGTTAGATAAGTAATTGCGATGCATTTGTGAAACGTTTTCGTGAGCAGATGCTTTGACAGTGAAATACCACCTCAACATTTCTGGGTAGAGACCCTCCTTTAGAATTTAGCTCCATGCACAGAACTCAGTTTAAACAGCTAAACATACACTCGGCTGCACTACAGATTTCCGTTTACCCCTAGTTGAAATGATCCTTCGATATTTGAACTCCTGACTCTTCGCCTCTGAAAGTCGGGGGTGAGTGTTTCGAGTTGCAGCTGATTACCTTTCCTTGCACCTCGCGAAATGCTCTCATATGAACAAGCGTCTCAAATAGCTTCCGCTGAGGAAGCCCTGCCCACTGCCCTCTCGGGGAGATGTTTCCTATTAAACTGAGGAGAGGAAAAGCCCATATCAAGGACTATAACCGTTTCAGTGAACCACTGGCATTTCACCTAGCGGATTTGGCAGAAAACCCTGATTCAAAACAAACCGAGAAGGGGCGTAGGAACCATACTCCACAAAGAGCTTCCTATTCGGGGTAGTGATCATCAGCTTGATTGGGCATGGAGGTGTACAGGGCACCTTGAACGTTTGATCCCATCCAAAGGGAGTATAACCAGATGAACAGGTGGTTTGTTGTTGGTTGGGTACTCCATTTTGGTTAATGGTTTTATGTGATACCTGATAAAATGAATTTAGCTTATGTTGAGCTATTTCAACAGAGCGCAATTTTGTGCCCCTGTCTAACTAGAATTCCGAACGCAGGGGTTGAAAAAACCACTTATTCACACTTATTCACAGAAATCACAAAATGCGCACTCTACCTATGAACTCACGATACTCCATATCCCTCACCAACATTCGTGGTTTAAATCGAAACGTTAATTCGGCACACCACTTTCTACAATCTTCTTTCCCTTGGCTTTATTCTTGACGGAGATACAAATCTCCCCCTCGTCAGACACTGCTCATCTTCAGTTCCCTAATCAATTCCTCCATTCTTCTTTTCTTTCTAAAGTTGATGTTTTCGGCTATATCCATCATTCTGTCGCTTCTTCTCGACTTTCACACTTGGACTTCTTTAACCGTGAATTTCAGCTTGTGACTGAAACTTCGATTCCCTTTTTTCAAACAGTGCTTTTCTAGTGTTTACCGCTCCCCGAGCAGCAGTGATTCTCCTATTTCTGATATTCTGTTTTCCAACATTGAAACAGTTATATTGGCACATTCTAACAGCCAAATCACCATTGTCGGAAATTTCAATGTCCACAACAAGCAATGGCTGAAGCACTCCTCAGACACAACCTGCGTGCGACGCGAAGCCAAGGCTTTTGCTGTGGTCAACAACCTAAGTCAACTAGGTGACCCCACACGCACCCCTGATCGTATTAGCGACCGCACCCACACCCTTGACCTCATTCTCGCATCCATTCTCTCTTCTTTCTCCAACATCACTTCCCTTTCCCAATTAGACTCATTGGATCGTTGTCTCATTTCTTTTCTTACTCAGTTCTCTCACTCCACTTCACCACCAAACTCCAGACGCACCTTTTGGCGTTACGATTCAGCCAACTCGGACGGTTTTTTGACTTTCTGGCCTGTTATCACTGGAAGGATTGTTGTTTTAAATCGGATGTTCCCAGGTCTCTTTCAAACTTCACGCAGATTGTTCTTCAAGGCATGTATCTTTATATTCCACACTTCTCCAAACCCGGCAAATCACGATTCCCTGAATGGTT
>UZAN01042039.1:22692-33737 GCA_900618425.1 Echinostoma caproni
AAAACAAAAACAGTCAAATGGGGGGGGGGGAATAAAAATTAATAAATGTAAGAAATACAAAATCCGTGAACTGATCATTTGTTTCACTAAGACTTATTACACAAAGTTACCTATACCAACACATGTGTGTTTTTCTCAGTGCTCCGGAACTGTCTTCAATGAATGTTAGAAAGAATCGACATTAAGCAACCATGTTGTACATGCGGATAATCCGGGATTTCATTTCTGTTATTGCTTAAATGAACTTATCAAAACATTCCTAAATTACATCGTATATTCGTGCTATAACTCTTCCGTTCATAGTAATTATGGCCGGTTAGGTGATTTGACAATGTGTATTAAGTGAATGGGGGATATTACAAAGTTGTACTCATGTATCCAAATACCACTTTGTTTATTCCCTAAACGGATGGAACTGCATTTGGTTCTATTTCTTCCCTGTTTGCAAGGATGAAAAATTTAAATATAAATCGTTTCCTAACGAGAAAGAGAGATCATTTTTGTCCTTCTTCCAGATCTACCGGTCTGGTGTTGTCCGGCGCGAACATAACATATTCTCTCATCGGTTTGCTTTTTCCGGTTTGATTGGATGGGAGCATGAGAACATTATAGTACAATCTAGTACTCACCAAGAATATCAGCAGTAACATGAGCATGCTAGTTGAAGATAAAGTTTGTTTTCGATACAATACTGAGCCGAAAGTAAAAACGCGAGATGCGCATTTTATTTTAGCTTACCTCTGCGGCAATTGCAACCGGGGTCAGACCTTTGATAGCACCTAACAGACGCATATGCTCGTACGATGTCATACGTTCTTCAAGCACATCAAATTGGGTACAAACACCGGTAATCTTGCGCAGTTTGATCGCATCCCACGCGTCCATCGGATTCTGGGAGACAGAAACAAAAATATTCGATTTGAACGAGTCATCAACTTCATATGCTCCTGATCTTAGTCCTGAGTATGACAGAAAGACAGACGGACAGATAGACAGATTATAGTGAAAAAACGTTCTGGAAACGAAAAACAAATAAGTTGGTTTGCATATAATAAATGAACATCTTTGACACACAGTGGGAGGCTCCTGTTCTCTCCCTACTGGGGTTACATGAAGTATTGAAATCTGCCGACCTATGGAACTTGAATAATTCACTCGGATTAAGTTTAAGCTTGTGGACTCCAATAATCGTACAGGCAAACCACCCTTGAAATGTCAGTTTAAATTTCACATGGTAGATTGTGGTAATCTGAACAGTGTCAAATATCGGAATATGAGAATCCGTATTGTAATGCTCGGAACTGAATCGACTCCAAACCGAACTGTGGACACCAATGAAGTACACAAGGAACTGATAGCATCAAATGCTTATGTTTAGTGATAGATTAAGGAAGTGTTTTGTAGAAACTAATAAACCATATAATTGGTTGAAGGACCGTCGCCCAACCACGTAACAGTTCGCGCCGACGCATCACATGTACTAACTCGGATATAATGTTCTCCTGGTGTACGATTGGCCCAGCCATGGTAGTGCGTGGAATGCAGTCACGTATGTCTGGATCACAACATGTATCCATTTGCACCTGCAATTTTCGTGTACAAGTTAATAAGAAATAATGGAACGAGGTTGTGACCTCGTAGCTTAGCACGTAGGGCGCACACTGAACGGAGAACATCGACAACCACCAGGTGTAGTTTTAAATCTAAGCAAGACTTGTGGTCACTTCACAACGAGGTTACACGAAAGCCTCTCCAAATCTCACCAACCAAGATCTACCTACGTCTAACGTAAATCCCAGTCACTTAGAACAAGACGTAGACAGTGTACAAATGCAACTATGTCTCGATATCTGGATAATTAAAGCAATACCATAGCAGACTCTAAGCAGATGGACCGAGAAGAACTTTAGAAAGATGCTTGAACTCATATTTCATGCAAACTTTTGAAAGACATATGAATATCATATTGAACTCATGTGAGCATGATATTTGAGCTTTCCAGATTTAGTGGTAATGTTCATTTAGAAAATATTTTCTTACTTTGAATAAAGCCAATTGAATGTAAATAAAGGTCCTTTTATTATGATTATTATTATGCGTTTCATAACCACCGTGAAATACTCACTTGTCCAAAGATACTTATGAAACCCCCGCTTGAAGGTTGGAGACCAGCTAAAATATTGAATATGGTCGTCTTGCCCGCTCCATTATGACCGAGAATGGCTGTGATCTCGCCCTTTTGTAAACACATGTCGACTTTTGAAACGGCTCTGAATGTGCTTTTGCAAAATCCCCGCCAACGCACATAGTCTTTGGTGACATCTTTCATCCTACAGAACGAAAACAGAAATAACAATTCATCAGTATACTCTTCCCAATCGCAGTCACAGGGGTGAATCACATGGATAGCCCAGTGCATATTCTAGCAATGTTTCATAATTTCTCCTTTTCTTTCATTTTTACTTCGTTTTATTGAATACAAAAGATACAGTTTGCAGCAAAGGAAAGCCGACAACGAAAGGGTTACCACACAACGGGTGGAGAGGATTAAAACAGATCACTTGTAGAGGCCACAAAACTGAGCTAAAAGAAAGCATCTAAGTGTAGCCTTCCAATTAAATTTAGGCTGCAATAACAAGTACTGTCACATCAACCTAACCGAGTAATTGGATTTGTCAACTAAACGGTGACTTACGTGAAATTTTAGATATAAATTGCCTGCCTTGGCTCTGTGTGATCAGCCATACGTTTCATTTGCTCATTTTCGTAAAACATTTCTCGGTAGGAAGGCTAGGTAGTAATAACAAAAGCTCATAAATTACGATGTGATTTGCATAAACGCAGACCTAAATATTACTCACAAAACTCCTTTACAAGCGAACCATGGAAGGTATCACGTCAAGGACAGCAGCGGCGGTAGTTGTTCGGCTAGTAAACAAATCGAATCATTTTCAGAAATGATGCATATAATAAATTCGGTTGTTTCGGTCACAATCTGTCACCAGCCCTCAAAAGAGAGAGGGTCTTTAGTTTAACCCTGTAGCAGAAACACACCGTGCTGCGGAATAGGACCTAAGCTCCTACGGTTTTCCGATCACATTACACAAACAAACAGCGACAACATGTTTTATGTAAACAGTGAGAACACACTTAACTCCGCTTTTCTCACACATTTCTTGTAGTAGCTCGAGAACTTTCTCCAAAAGATCGTTGGCTAAGCCATCATTTTCAATGAGGCCCAGGTCACTCGTGCAATATTAGGCCGTCAGCGACCCGAAAAGTGAAAACAACTTCCATCGGGGTGAAGAAATGACAGGCAGTTATTCACATTTGGCAGTAATTCCGCGCGAGATCATTGATGAGTACATCCCGAAAACCAGTGCGTATTAGTCAAGATCATGGATGCGGACTAGGAATGCAAAACTTGAGAATTGACCGGTGAACGATGATACGAAACGAGTCGGGAAACGGGTACACTTACCACACACGTGTAAATTCCATTTTCGCCTCTTCGACCAGTCGATCCAGAGTGGGTTGCATCTTGTTACGCATGAACACCGTCGACTGTTCCATCTTCTTTGATCGGGATCCCAAATATCTTCCAATCATAGCGAATGGAAAATACCATTCATATTTGTGCCCAGTTCCGGCTGACACCCGGGAAATAATGAATAATAGGGAGTGGCTCAAGCGGACCAGACTTTACTTACTGTATTTATATACATAGGATACAGTATGGAAAGAGAAGAGTAACACTACTAATAACTAACATCTTCGACAACGAACGCTGTCACAGATAAAGGAATTGAATATATTTCCGCGCGAAATACTCGAATAGTATTTAGTGTCACGATAGTGATGCCGTGCACAATTTCATGGTTTTCCCCTCTATAAACAGTTCTTCCGCGGTAATTGAATTACAAACTCGCTCCGACTCCGGTTGTGAACTCTCAAAGAAACGTCATCTGCTCCGGTCTGACATACAGAGCAAAGTTGGAAGGTGAAACAGTTAAAATAGAAAATGGTAGGTAACTGGGATAACAAAATGTTGTTTTTTGTGTTTCACCGTACTCCTTTTGATATTTTATTGTTTTATTTTATAGGGCACGGGATTTCGACAGGCAGACCGTACAGTGTTCGCCCCACTGCCTTCTGTTCCGGGCTATATCTCTCAGCGTCTCTAACCAACGATATTCCTCATCCCTTGGGACGCAACCTGAAAGGTTGGCTGCACCAATCGAAGACAAAGCTGAAGCCAGCTTATTCATGCCAATACGCCAAGTCATGGTCTGACCACCTCAGCACTTCTTCCACCCTTGCTCCTCACATGCAAAGAGAGCACGGAAAGATAGTCGGTGGGCAGGCATACGCAATACGTGACCAAGCCATCGCAGGCGGTGTAAAGCGATTAATTCTGTTAGAGAGCAACTATCTGCACCCAACAAATGGCGACGAAACTCGTTATTACTAGCCCGGTGTTCCCACCAGACACGAGCAATGATTTAGATAAATCGGTGGTCAAATACAAAAAGTCGATTAACATCCTCATACTGATATTGGTATTGGGGGATTTGGTTTGATCAAACGGTGAAGTTCGTCGTATGAAGAGCAAACAAAATGTGAACTGAAAAGCGAAGAAGCACTAAACTACTGTATTCTGTATGAGGGAAATGAAGAACGGCCTGATCAGCTGTTCCAGAGTGCCTTAGTGGATAGTGTGCCTGCGTTCTACCTGCGGGGTCCCGGATTCGCGATCCCCAATCGGTTCGATGGATTTGTGCACTGTTGATCTGAATCAATTCGGTCGAAGCAGCTACCCAGTGCTTTGTCAGTTCATGTTTCATTTGATCTTTACAGGGACAGTGTCATTATGGACCAGTTGCGACAATGCCCTGTTGGTGCGAAGTAGTGTGTATCCGAATCGCTGCAGCCTTGAAGTTGGACAAGGTAAACAGTTATCAAATTAGACAACATCTTTTGTTACATACGTTGCTGCATACTCTTTCTTCTAATGTCATTCGAAGGACACGCTTAGGTATACGTGTTCAAATACCTCTAAGCTTCTGATGTCCTAGGTTCGNGACCTAGTTTCACGCCCTGGGATAAATACAGATGGGACGCGAATCTCCGTCCGAATTTTTATTTCACTGTTGATCAAAAGCACTTCATATCGTTAAGGAGTACCATGCGTACAGCGTTATCCTCGCCGCTAGTTCATCGTTTGTTAGACCATTTTGAAGTTAGAGGTCTGTGACAGATAGCACACTCGATCTACTGATCGCTGACGTACAGTCGCTGAACCTCTGGCGCTGAGAACGCTTTCGTTTTTACTACGTTGACTTCCATACCAGTTATCATCGCATGATAATCAATTTTGGTTGAAAAGCGAACCAGAAACGGGTCTGATACATCTAATTGTGATTACTTAACTGGATCAAAATCTATCCTGATTGAGTTCGATAGTGAGACAAACGACTACCAAACACAATAAATCCACGGTTCACTCAACATAGACTCCCGTTATTAAGTGAGACATCCATCCATCTTCTTGTGCGTGGTTTTTCCCGTTTCGAGCTTCAGAAAACTGATGTTAGTTTCTCATTTGTGGCTTGACAGCCTCCATGCACAGGTTGAATGCTCATTGGGCAACTTTTATATGAGAAATTGAAAAAATTGAGAAAAATTGAAGGAGGTCAAAATGATTTTCACGTGATGGCAAAATGCAAGAACACCTCCGAAAGCCTCCGGTATGGTCGGGGGTCGGTGTCTAGGGTTGCGGTTGGTCACCCTTCCCTTGAACCTTGCGAAATGTTCCCATACGAACAGGCGTCTAAAATAGCCTCTGCTAAGGAAGCCGTGCTCACTACCTTCTCGTGGAGGTGTTTCTCCACCAAAGTGAAAAGACGAAAGGCCGATATCCGGGACTATAACCGGTTTGGTCGACCAATGGTAGTTCACCTAGGGAAGCTGGCCGAAAACCCTGATTTCAAACCAATAAAAAGAAGGCGTACGGATCACATCCACACCTTACCGGTTGTGGTAGTGGTCAACCTCTCGATTGGACATCGAAGTGTATTGAGCACCTTGGACGTTTTACCCCGTCCAAAGGGTGTACGATTTGATGGACTGAATACCGGCCCCCAATGGATTGCGATTTTCACATCGCCCCGCGCTGCCTTATGAGTCAGGCTTTGGCTAGCCGAAGGCTCCGGTTGTGGATTCCTCAAGAAAATTCACCTGCCTTGGCTTGGCCAACCTGACAGTATTTAGCCCCTGTGCAGATCATGGATATTTTTCTATTTTATGAAGATTATTGTACCACGATTTGCATGGCACCCATTATGGCATTAGACAAGTGTGAAATATGGTATAATTTAATTATATACAATGCAAGAACTGCATCACTTACTATTCAATACACAATCCAGATAAACACCGAGCAAGTTGAGAATACAAGCCAGCACAATTTGCATGAGTGCGTAGAATGTGATCTGTTTCTCCTCCCCGGTGATCATTGCGCGGGTCAAAATCTAAGTCAACCAGAGGGAATATGAGTGCTGAATTTTTTTTTGAAAAGTCCTCTTAAGAGAATAAAAAAAGAAAAAGTGTGATTCATTTCGAAATGAAAGCTGGTTTATTGACCACCGAATGGGTATGAGGTATCAAAGTAGAATTTACCAGCAGGCATCCAAGAAAGCCACAAGGAATCTAACAGTAGCAATCAATGGTACGTCAGAGGGAATTGTCACAACTTTGTAACTATCGGCTGAACTCAAGTCGACCCAGTTAACTTCCGGTGAACCGATAAACATTCACACAAACCTGACGCAACAATATTTGGTGAATACACGAAAACGTCAACTGAACCAAATGGTCACTATGCACTTAAGATTTGTTTGCCCGACTGTCTCAGACTATGTTGGAAAACAGTCTTTATGACATGAACTCGCACTCCTTGAGGGAGAATTTGTGTAGAGAGTAGACTGTCCATTATCGTGGTCCCGATTCCCATCCTTTTCGTACCAATTGAAATCCCACCTGATCAAAGATATAAAACGAACCATTAATTCCGTGAACTGCCAAATTTTAGCCCCCAAATTGAATGTTCTGGGAGCTGGAATTCGATAAAAATTGATTGTGATCATCCAAACAAAAGTGACACCTTGGCAGGCTCAATAGTATCAGCTTGTTAGCCTTCTAGCCGGTGCACTTTGTTAAGCATATCTTTATCGAACCGCTAAGTATCACCTAAAGGCGATTTCATTTATGATTGCCTAATTCTCCTTCGATCAACGGTCCTGATTTAACTGTCATTCTGAAAATCAGCAAAGTGATTACCGCTTAACTGGGCCAAAGAAAATGACCCACACGATCTGTCCGATCATTTTGGACGGGTGACGCGAGAAGGACACCAGTACAGGAGGTTCTCAGCACTGCACGATCACTGGACCCAGTTGGATTTAGGACAACCTGATAATCGGAATAGTACTGAATGTAGGAATACGATAGTCCGTACTGTAGTACTCAGAACTGGATTGGCTCCAACCGGAACTGCGGACACAAATGAAATACACGGGGAATTGGTAGCAGCAAGTGCTATTGTTTATTCATGGAAATAGAGCATGCCTTATAGAAAGTAATAAGGCATTTCATTGGTTGAAGGACTGTCGTCCAATCACGTAAACATTTTCGCATACATCGCATGCATTAACTCTGATGTGACGTTCGCCCGGTGTTCCATTGGTCCAGCTTGCTGGACTTAAATTGGATGATATGATGCTGTACCTGGTCGTACTTGGAATGCAGTCACGTATGTCTGGATCACAGCAGCGTTCTTTCTCTGAATATTGCTACATATACAAACAGCGTGATATCTATGGTGATTTATTTGGCATGACTACGAATCACTGAAAAGGATCTTGTTCTATTTGAAATGTGCTTTGTGGGACCCTTTGGACAATTCCGGTGTTTGTTAAACCGGATAATGCTACAGTTTGACGTTTGCATAGTTTACACCGTTGTAACCTGTATTCCAGTACCGCTTTGGTAGAAGAAACCCATTTGTTGAAAGACACCGTCTTCTGGGCGTTTTGCGCATCACTTTACTTGAATCCCATTTCGCCTTTTCGCCGAGCTTGGCAATTTGTTTGCAAACGTTTCATCACCAGCCGAGGTGACATCATCAGTGCTTGTGAAGTGGCAGTGTTCTGCTTGTACCCGTTCATTTATATATGTGTTCTTCTCCACCGCTTATTTTCGTTGTAGTCTGTGAAGTTAACACAAATAAGAACTCAAGCGATGAATTAAGTAGTTATGCTACTTCCAGTACGTAAATGTCGGCTTAACCGGTCCGTAGGCCGATGAGTAAGCAGGCGGACAGGCCTACTGGCGCAAGCGTTCCAAAAGGAGAATGTCGTCAGGCTGGGCAGCAAACGAACCAATCAGTGCGGACAGGTCAATAGTGACCTCTGGTTTTCTGAGGCGGATAGACATTGTAACCGAGTAAGTTCGAGTGATGTGCGTACGTGCGTGTGGTGGCAGGTCGCAACGGCCAATCACGTGATGTGCTGTAAAGGTTGTACTCAGCTCCGGGTCACAACATCTTCCTTACGGCTGCACGTTAGATCAAACACTAATAAAGATATATATATATATGAACGAAGTAAAATAAATGGATAATCGTAGGAAGATATTGCACGCAAATCCACTGAAATCGTCCAATTGCACACCGGTCTTGGTATTCACCACATTCGGTTATATCGCTGATTTTGTGTGTTAGGCTAGTCCGGCGATCCGCAACCGGCAAACCCCATCACGATGTACTTGACGCGACACCCTGGTCAGAGTTTCTGGTCACGCCCATATGTGGTCTCAGTTAGACCATCCTTGCCCTTATCTCATCGGCTACTTGTGTCAGCAAACATCGTTAATAATACCGGATCTTATTGCATCGGTACACTGAGGAGGATACACACTTACCTGCGTGTGGATGGAGGCGTGTGCATAGCTGAACAAGAAATATCCGTGTTCATCAATTTTCGAGTCACGATGCCAAACACTAGAATAGAAAGATTAAACATTTTTAATACGGTTGCTCAATAAGCCTTATTTTATTCTATCTGTAAAATATGTGAATCGGTAAGAGAGAAAAATATCAGTATCTGGTCGATACAACATATGACAGCACCATACAGAAATTATTCAAACCTCAAACCTCCTTATCATTGATCGTAAAGGTATAACAAGCAAATCAAATGGGTAACAGAAAACGACCACATATATACTACTAATTAGGTAAAACTAGGAAAGTCGATCCTGGCGTATATATGCAAGTAATATTGGTACCAAAACAATAAAACCAGTAACAGAGAACGGGAATTCGGCATGATAAACAAAGTGAAAGGGTAGCCAAACAAAGACAACGAATAGCAAGAATTATAATTATTTAGTGTTAGCCTATTGTTTTTATGGGGCACGGGATTTCAATAGGCCGACCGCACAACATTCGCGTAACAGACGCGTTTGACTACAGAGTTCAACTACTTGCTAAATAATTCACTCACGTTATCACCTTTGTATGATAAAGAACACAGTGTAGGCGAACATATGTTTTCGGTGAATTCCCTTTTCAGTCCTTTACAATCACATTTATATCAAACAATTTCTTTACGGTCAAACAGAAAGGTGGATGAGTCCTGTGCTTGGCAATGAGCCCAAGAGAACTCCAAATTTTTGCACAGTTTGGATCATATAACCAAAGTCGGCGGTTGCTAACGTCCGAACCCGTATTGCTCTCGAGGGATGTGGTGAGACTCGATAAATGATTGTAAATGTTGAGCGCATGACAACCAAGTGTCCCGTTTCTACCAGATGAGCAACGATCGAGCTTGACACAGTTCCACTCCCACCTTGTGTGAGCAAGAGTAGATTGTGTTCTTTGATCCGTCGAGATAACTGCCTTATCGTTCGACCTACGTAAGTCACACCATAGGTACACCTGAATTAGTAGACAATCATAGATGAGGTCAACATAGGCAGTTTATCTTTGTTGTAGCATCGGATGTTTGGTGACGTGGAGAACACACATCTTAGCTGAGTGGCATTGAATGTAGATTTCACTGCTGATGATATCCGTTTGCGTGGAGTGCCTCTTTTATGAGGTCGCTTTCATCGTTTAAAGCGTTCTGTATGCATATTTCACGAGCTCAATGAAATAGTATACGAACGAGACCAATCTTAAATCGTACGATGTGGGGAGCTCATGATATGCAAAATTTCCCGTACCACATGTTATTCCGGAAGACAGATCTTTTAATCGATCTATCCGATCGGTGAGTAATGCTTATACCTATCAAGTCGATGCGGTCATCCGGTTTAGTCGGGACAGGTCAGCTGTATCCCGGGGTAAATGTTGTTGAATCAATGGTCCACGTTTTCTCCGGTTTCCTTGATGTTACTTATTACGAAGATGGTAGCATGAGCATAGGCAGGGCAGAGAGGCCGTAACACCACCGAATGGCCGAAAATATCCTGGTGTGGATTGAGAAAGCGACGGGTAACAGGTTTGTAGCCTTCACTCCACTGAATGAGCAGAAAAGTCTTAGATATTCGATAACATAACACTTACTCCATCAAAAGTATTATCTTACTCTAACCCATTCATTCCAGGTCATCTACAAAGCAACAAACGGAAAATTACCGGAACTTGCCAACGCTCTAGCCACTCATACTCTCGAACGCGATCTATGGGAACAATGGTTAGTCACATTGGCTTGCCTTGGCGGTTCACTACCACTCTCTGTCGTTTTCGTCCTACAGTGTCGAGTTGTCCGTAGTAATCAGCGACCTTCTCTTTGTCTCATTTATTATCTCACCTGCCTTGGCCTGGGCAACCTGGCAATATTCAGCTCATATTCAAATAATGGAACATTTTTCTTTTTATTATTGTACCATGATTTCTTTGGCACACAGTCTGGCGTCAGACGCGATATACATATATATACCACGTTTTACTACCGGAGCTACCAAAACAACAATGAGCACTT
>UZAN01042040.1:698-31436 GCA_900618425.1 Echinostoma caproni
CTCGGACAAGTTGTAAACTGAGGAAAAGCAATGAATTCAATGGAAACAATTGCGTGTTACGAATGGAGCGGAGAACAATAATAACAACGACAACCGGAAATCGGGTCTCCAGTCTCGTATTGGCAGATGACGACCCTGGTCGGAGCCTAACCAAATAGGGTCGGGTCTGACCAACTAACTATTCGACGGCCGTGATTGTAACTGATGCAGTTTGAGATTTTGACAAATTGTCTGATGCACACAAATTGTGCCTAGTAAATGGAGCAGTTTAATTGGTATAATAAATGCTTTCAGTCGAGAGAGAGGGAGGCAGGCTCTAGCAATGCGTGAATCATTACAGTCTATAGAATTTTACCGTGTCTGATAATTATATCCTACCTGGTTCAGTTGAAAGACCAGGTACTTTGGTATAACCTAACCAAAAGGCCTTCCAAAACACAATGAGTACAGCCGTGAGATTTCTATGGATTTTAAGCCTATCACACAACGATTTATGTGGAATCAGGACAAATATGATTCCAAATGAAAGCACCTTTCGAACCGCTCGGAGAGATGATCAGGTGACCTAAATATCGCCTCGGAGGACGTGCGTTTTATTCCCACCACCAATGCAGCCGCCAGACTTCACCCATTCTACGTTGCATGAGTCGTTACTTCCCTCTTAATAGAAGCTGTATTCACATCTATTTAATGAAGTGAATTTAAAGGAAAAGAAATTTAATGTGCGCTTCTTATCCGCATTTTCAGGTACACCGCTACTATGTGTGAGTAAACTGATCAACAACGGAAACCCGATTTAATTCAACGATGCTGATCAAGTTCCTCCCCCCGCCACAGCAAGCAGTATCTCTACCTGGTATAACCATATATGCGAACCAAAACATCACTTACCATTTGTCGATTCCCTAGTTATCGGTATGGCTTTTGATATTTATATATATATATATATATATATGTTTTGTGCAACAAACGTGTATTGGCCTTAAATACCAACGAAAGTGGATTTGGCAATCAATTATTTCCATACGCATATTGAATACAAGCTATTTATTGAACAGAAGAAAATTAAAGAATTCGGGGGCAGCTATTGAATAGACGCATACATGTGCAGAATATATACGGCCATTGATCACCCTCATGCGGCTCCATGATTTACATCCGATTGCTTGTTTTCAAAACCTGGCGTTTTGAAGCGCAGCCACGGGGATGAAATTGGTCTTATCCTATAAAAACAGATAACAAAGATCTGTAATTGCCTACCCTTATGTTTTTGCTTCGGTAAGGCTGATCCAACGTACATGCTACGCCCCGATGAACTTAACTATTGTTCCAGAGCTGGAAGGCTCTTCACTGAGTCCGAAATCCGTTCACATTACAATGACAACAACAGCAACAAACGGTATGCACGTCATTTCATGCTTTGTGAGTTACATCGGACGAAATGTATCTATACTGCAGATGCAGAATACGCCGACACCGTCCTGACAGTTATTTTTACTCGTTAATGAGGGAGACAAAAGTGAAAGACATTGGTAGCTGGATTATTAAAGCACACAATTGAATATCGACGTTTGTCCGATGATCATCGTATGTCTCTTTCCCCAACCATCCTCACTTCGCGCCGGGAAACCCAGACTGATTCACGCTACTTTTAAGGATAAAAACGACATCGAGAACGTTTTCCTTTCTAGTCACCTTCTTGGTAAAGATTTGAATAGAACAAGAAAACATCCTGATCGACCGAGGGCGGAAAGTATTCGCTATCACATGTACCCAGCAGGTGCATGAGAATCAGAGAATAGACGAGTTGTTCTGACTCAAGGAGTCTCAAAATTATACGATCCATAAGAATCTAAATCCTGAAAGAACAACCGTAAAGAATGGGGGGTTCATTCAAGATCTGATTATATGTAACAATGTTTTACCACCTTAATCAGCTGGCTTTCGTGCTCAACAAAATACCGTGAAAAGGGCCCCCAGGAATCTGAAAGTAGTCCTTAGTATCCCAAGAATGGTCACATCGATCTTTCCAGAATGGTATTCAATTCAAAGGACCACTGGAATTACGCCTCAGGCCCCCGTTGAACAAAGATGAAACGATGATCGCACAGTATTTACANATTTACAACCTGCCTCTCTCATCTCGAACTCCACTTCTCGGTTCACCTTCGTTAGCCCCAAGCAACAGAATTGATTATCCAAAAAGCCACTGCTAAGTGATCTCAGCGTCATCGGCATAAATGACGATTCGATCTCCGGTGAATTCCTAGACCGATAGTTTCTGACCTGTCTTTATACGAACATACAAGGCTTCCTTAGCATATTTTCCGAGGTGCAGCTGCGTTTGCAACTTGGTTAGCGGCATTTTTCTATTGCAGAAACCCAGTTGACGGGGGATATTCCTAACTCTGAATTGTTCCTACCTTGGACGCGTCTGCTCCGACGTGATCAGCTCACACGATGATGGTGGTGTCTCGCTTCATCTTCTCAGTAATCTTTACTGGGAAACACTTGGTCCCCTCGATGTGTCCCCTAACGAAATTTGGTGCANAAGATGGTGATTGTTATACCGGTGTAATAGTCTATCCCTCGCCTGCATTCTCAGACTGAACTAAAGAGGAACGATTGTAGATCATGAGATACGCAATCTGAATGAAATCTACTTATTTTCTCATAATAGAAGACTAATTTTCGCTGATGGATTGGAACGCCAGATATTTATTCACCCATCCGAACGATATTTATCACAGCTCATGGACTCACATTATCAGTTTAATCATGTACATGAGCCCAGTACATTTGGAGCAAGCCTATTAACACTAAGGTTATACTGGACGTTGACGGATGAGGGTAGAATCCTTCAAATCCACATCTCAATTAGGATTCAGTAACCGTGCAATTTTGGCTCACAGTTACATACGCGTTTTACGGACACCTGAAAAACAACACTCGCACCCTTATTGACTACGCACAATAGCAGAACTTTGCGGCATTTAAGCAATGGAATTTCATGGAAGATTAGTTTTACCCACTGATGCCCTAGAAAAGGTTCTGTTACACTAATTGAACTCATGGAGATCAATACAAACACCGAATGTTTCAATACATCACTTACACGATTATCCCCTTTCGCAGTAGAACAAAAAAGGGGTGTCACAGAATAATTTCTTCTGACAAGAGTTAAAACGATGGGCAGCTGCCGAGACTCGGGATAAGTAGATCATGTTGAGAAACATTCGTGCTAAATTCATGCGAGAGAACAAACTGGGGTTCCAAAAAACCGAAGATCTAAAAGAAGCATATCCTTGCCACCAGAAAAGTTAAATACAAAATACGGGTACTAAGGGGTGCTGGACTCATTTTCACTACTACGTCTGAAGCGGCCATATTCTTAGAAGTATACATTTAATAAGCGTTTGCAGCAGGTGACAAAATCGGATTACAGTCTCCATGCCTTCTATCATGTGTTCTATGCCCCCAATTGAATACCGCCAACTTCAAGACTGAAATGGGTAAAAGTCAAACCGTTGTGATGTAAGAATTCACCCACAGAATCAGATAACATCTATCAATAAACTAACATCCTTGGCAAACCACATATCTAAAATAATCGTTGTTTAACAAGACAGTGATTCCTTAGTCCTGGTGTTATTTCACGCATTTACCACGATGGATGCCAAAGAGATCCCGCAAACTGGCGTGCCAGTACACTTCCTCCTGTAATGGAATCGCTCGTAGTTGTTTCTCTGGTGGAGTGTTTCGAGAATTGTAACACTCTTTCGTTGGCCCAACACGGAGTACAACGAAAACGGTCATGCACCACAAGTCTGCTATTTGCACTGAATGAATGGATAAGAAAGGGCATCGCAGAAGCTGCAGCAGACGTATTCTACTAGGACTTCTCTGAGTGAACCACCGTATACTGCAATGAAATCACCATGACTTCTGTTTTTGACGGCGGTTGCGTGACTGGTTTGAGGAATTTCCTTGATAAGGAATTTTAACAGTTCATTTAGACGGTTCGATATCGGGACCAATTGGAGCTGTGCATGAAGTTCTACAAGGATCCGTAATTGTTCCATTACTTTTCCTGGCATTCATAAACTCTCTAACAGATGTCATTGGTGTAAGAGTAATATTATTCGTTGACCACGCAAAAACACGGCGAACGGTACAACATCCCGAAGATTGTAAAACTGTACAGGAAACTTCGGATGTAACCAACCGGTGGTCTCTCACTAATGACATCGAATTCACTACTGGGAAGATTAAGGTTGTATTGTTGCCTCACAGAAGTAAGTCTTCATACTCACTTGGAAACCAGTCACTGCCGTGTGCTCCAAACCAGAAGGATATGTGAGTTTCCCTTTGGAAGGACGTTGAATGTTAGAGGGTCATCAATGGCGTTAAAGCAAGTTAAATTTCTCAAACGTGTTTTAGGCCATTCGAAACGGATCTGTCACGCATTTTGTTACCCGCATAAATTAGACCACATATGGAGTATGTGATCCAAGTTAGGAACTCATGTTTAATTCGCGACCAAAAGGCACTCGAACGTCCGCAGAGGGTTGAACAGTTACAAACCAAAGCCTCCGTTGAAGGAATGCAAATCCTTTTCATCTGAACACCGCCGAGTACGGGGAGACATACATGATCCTCGGATATCAAATACTGCATCAGCCTTGCCACCCGTGTATTACTCCACTAATACTATTCAGGAATAGTCACTTCCGAAGACATGCCTTTTAAACTTTGCTCCCAAACAGTCGACTAGAATGCAGGTGTCACTTTTTCAGTTTCAGAGTTTGCATTACCTGGTACTCTCTTCCACCTCAAGTTGTTTGTGCTTCAATCATCGGTTCATTCCAATCCCCGCTCGATGAAGCTTTGAAGCATTTAACTGTTCAGCAACCGTGAGTGAATACCGTAAGTTGTTATTTAACTGTACTATCGTCCAAACCCAGTGTGTACAGATCCTGATAAGAATGCAATAAGCTTCAGCGCTCTAAATTATGGATAGTAAAATTTTGACTCAGAATTCATGCTATCAGAAGATGTTTGCCACAATTCAGGAACTCATAAAAATCAGTTTTGTTTCATTTCTAGCGGTTTATTGTGGAGAGGAGAAAATAAAACCAACTGAGCAGCAGGAGAAAGAAATCAGGAATAGATTTTGGAAAAAGCGTCTTTGAAAAACAATAGGTCATTTGCAATTCGCAAACAAATAAAATAGTAGTGGGAAATGAATTACTGTAACAGAGCTGAATGAATCCGGACCTAGGTTTTCGATATAATTGGTTTCGATTTATTTGGAATGAGCCACATGTCTGTTTTTTATTCTTTAGACTAGTTACCTAGTTACAATGGGGGTTTCATTTGAATGGAGGGACTGGAATGTTTATCTGAGATTCTTTGGTCTTCCTTTCAATAAACCGCATTAGGCATAAGGGAACTTGACGGCACTTTTTCTCGTCTGACGAACAGGAATGAGATAGGTAAGAGGCAGGTAAACAAAACGGTGCATGTGTAGAACCAGTAGGCTGAATGAAGTAGTTTCTGCCTTGACGCGAATTCTAGGACGTACACTGTGGTGATCCTGGCCAACGAGCTCCGGGCATACCCTGAAGCGATGCGTTATAGTTTTAGGACAAATGTGATCAATCAAACTTTACGGGTGACGTCAGCAAAGAGCGTACGTGTCACTGTTTCTGGGCTACATACCATAGGTAGACTGTACCAGCCAATCAGAGGCCGTGCGTTTCAGACAGAAGCAGAACGACGCCAGAAATACTGGAACGCGATCGGCAAGAGCCCGGATGACCAATGAGCCTACTTTGTACATACTATTCAATCCCAATTAGTTCTTCCATTAAACGAACTGCTACTCCCGTGACCTTTTCCTCCCGTCTCAGTTGCGTACGATATTGCGTGCTAGTGCCAGTGTGGTCCAGTGCTTACGTGATTCAGTCTTTGATTGCTAATCCTTGATTCGTATACCGTGATCCTAATTGCGTTGTTCTATCCCGAGTCCAGTGCGTACTACTACTACCATTACTGCAACCACTACATTCACACAATTCGACCAGGATCTCCTTTAATCCCGATTTCATCGCATCGGTTGGCCCATAGTTTTATTTCAGTTTCCCAGTTTCGCATAAGTTGCTTACAAATTCCGCCCTATATTTTTCAGATCAGTAGTCGTTATCACATAATAACCGAAACTATACGAAAAATACGCAATCTAGTGCAGCGGTTCAGAGCCGCCGTTTCCCAATAATGTACTCAGGTTGATTAACAAATCAATATATTCGGAAAGAAACAGCCGCACTGAAACAGGGGTTTTGGTTGAGACCCCGGAGCATTGTGTTGATTCCGTTGCATGCGTCTCAGTCGTTCGAAGTTTTCCAACGAACCAACTGGAACAAAAGGGTTTAGTGAATGTGTGTGCGTAAAGGCCCGCTAAGGACACGTCGTTGTTTTGATCCTTCCGCAATGCATACCAATCTAGATGAATCCAAAATCATGTGTAGCTATGAATTTTAGTTGTTTCTCGTGGATCATATGGCTCGAGTGTACTTATTTAGACCGGCAGTTCGAAAGTTGTCTGTTCCAGTCTCACACCGCGGTTACGTACACGACACGTGTTGTGACATACTACTCACTTGTGAGTAGTACGCAAAAAGATGCGATCAATGGTCTCTTTCAACGATTAAAAGCGAACAAGACCTGTTATAGCAAACTGCTGCTGTTCGGTATAGTGAATACAACAATGCGCAACTGATAGGAAGCTGTTCTATCAACCATCTTGTGTGTGTGCAGAAATTCTGCAAATTTGTTCCAAATGAGATATTTTGCCATATGAATGACAATTTAACCACGTCCTGGCCGTTTATTGCAGCAGACAACTATCCTCGACCAGCAGCGCCTTGTAGAATTATAATAGGCGTAGATTAATTATATCCATACAAACTATTCTTTCACACGAACTACGGAACACAGGCTCAACTTACTCAATTACTCATTGCAGGTAGGTTGGTTCTATTTGAGGTCAGAGAGAGAGAGAGAATGAGGAAACTAGTTGAGTTTTTTCCCACTACCGTCACAAAAACTGATTAAAAAAATACGTTTTTCCTTGGAGGGATTCAATCAGAAATATTTACGGTTCCGGATTTTGGCAAGCACTAAGCAAAGATTTGCGACTGCCTGGTTGTGTCAGTTTCCAATTGTTTAGCATTCGTCCAGTAAACCGCGATTCCAAAATCACATTGGTCAATGCACCGTGTCTATTCGGGGAATTTACCTGGAGTACTACGCAATGGATTGTTTTCAAAGACCTTAACCGAATTTGCTGCTTTGCGTTCCACGAGACTTCAAAGAAAAGATATTATTATGTATTCTCTTGGGAGATGAGAATAGGATAAAGCAAGTCAGTTTGCCTAGCAGCAAACAGCACATCTTAGGCCGGAAATTTGATCAGAATAAGTTGTGCTAAAGGCTGTCTAAACTATTTTCGGCGCGGTACCCAGCCCGTTTCAGACTTTACATAAAACAAAACGCGAATAAATTGCACAGAAACGATACGAGTGGGGAAAGTAGACTACGAACTCACCTTTTCCACTGACAACAGTATTGCTTGATGACGCTATCGATTGTTCACCGTCCGCGAAATAAGAAGAATCGGGAATTGTCCGTTCTGAAACTTTTCGTAATGAAGGAAACGCAGAGTGTGAATCGCTGATCAGAGAAGAGCTGCGCGCAAAACCAACACATACACATTGCAACGGAATATCCTAAAGCAAAGTGTACAGTGTGCACAGAAATAGGGTAACTGCTAAACTGTAAAAATACAACGAGAACAAATATAGGTATTGATCGAATCGTGTAACCGGACTCATATTTTGGAAACATTTAAATTGGCAATATCATACAAGTATATTACTAGCTATGGGTGAGGTGTAATTATTCCGAACTTTGACCACCGATACAATATTCTTAGTTCTCGTATATCACCGCTTGAATCTGCACGATATCTGTATTGTAGACAACACAATAAATTGGCTCATGTCGTTTTTGAGCAATCGTACCTTACGGGTGAGGGTGGGAGTCAGAAACTGAAATGGTCCCGAGTCGAGCCCCACAAGGCTCTGTGTTAAGACCCCTACTGTCCCTTATGTTCATAAACGACCTGGTGCAAAATCTCTGCTTCATTTTTGCCGATGATATCAAAGTGACAGGTACAGACTTGCAGTGGGATTTAGAGATAGTTCATCTATGGGCTGTTCAGTGGGATCTGCCTCTGGATCTCACCAAGTGTTGGCTGTTGGCCACCAGACCCAACACGTACTTGGTAAACGGTCTACCGCTACAATGGGCCTCACAAATGAGAGACCTCTGGGTTATTACGAACCACAACTTCAAGTCCCCAGCTCAGTGCCTCAAGGCAACGAACAAGCCTGTAGTGGAATTATTTCGCCAAATGTGCAACAGTCACTAGCAGACAATCGGTGGTTTTCGTTCCTTTATATAAGACTGTTGTTCGCTCTCATTTAGAATATTGTGTCCAGGCGTGGGCACCATATTACAGGAAAGACATGACATGCATAGAGAAGAAGCAGTGTCTGGCCACCCGAAAGTTAGCTGGACAGAAGGGTAAGAGTTACGATCAGAGGCTAAGGGATCTCGAACTATTCTTGTGTGAACGCTGGAAAGTGCGGGGTGACCTGATGGAGACTTTCCAAATAATGACAGGTCTGTCAAGGCTCAACCTAGATGACCTGTTTACCCTAAGCCCTAATCACTGCACGAGAGGCCACAGCCTCAAGCTGCAAAGGAACCACGCTCGACTGGATATCCGGGATAACTTCTTTTCACACAGGGTCATATCTATGTGGAATAAGTTGCCTGACGAGATAGTCAACTGCACAAGCGTCAAAGTGTTTGAGGCTCACAATTAGAAAGCGGCAAATTATACATTGTCAAATTAAAAGTAAAATACCCGCATCATCCCTCTGATTCATTGTTAGAAATAAATTATTATACATTTTTGCGGAGGCTTTGTAATTTCGCAACTGATGCAACAGCAACCGATCACCATTTCCTCCAACACGCGGAGAAGGCCTATTATTTACGTTATGGTTTTTCGCGCATTATTCCACACTGCCTTAAAACGCTACCCAGTTATCAATTCTACTGAAAGAAATCGCTCATTCCTAATGTCCTGCAACAGTATATAACATGGATTCTGAGCAGTCCTCTACAGGACTGATTATCCTAGGAATCTCCACTTTTCGTCCAAGTTTTAATAGAACCTCACCAAGAACGAGATATCTAATTGTACAATCGGACGCATTGACGCCTCCCTTTTGCACAGAATTTAAAAATAAAAACAGAAAAGTATGTATTGTTTGACTATTTGTACATACATCTCATTCATCTGGTTGATAGACATCAAAACATAGTAATAGTAATAGTGATAGTTTTAGTAATAAAAAAGATATATCTTACGAAACAAACTGATTCTTTTCTCATTCGTATTGATATGTTCATTCACACTCAACAAGTTCAAACAACACGATATATGCCAAAGTATTACTCACATGATCCGATTGAACTTCTCGGACCTTTAAGTTTCCAAGGAAACATTGTAATTAAAAGGCATTTAATAAATATAATATATATTCACTAATGAGTGTCTTGTAAGTAACAGGGTTGGTTTTGTTTGTTTGTAGCTGGAGTGTTAGTGCTTGATTTAAGATGTTTACACATTATGAAGGTCCACTTCAATGTTGTTAAAACCTCCGCAGTCGGATTGTCAAGCTCGGTGTCCTTACATGATGAAATGTGCGCAGGCAAGATGATGAAGATGATACATGGCGAACAAGATTGCACAGCAAATTCAGAACTAGTTTTGGATGATTGCACGTGCGTGCCCAATTGCATGGAGTAAAGCATCAGGAGTTCCTACTGTTTTATTCGGTTAAAAATATCAGAATTTTTATTTATTTTACAATCTCTCAAGAATGTCATTATTGAGTCACATTTCACCTTCAGATGTCAAAAAAACTCTCTTTAGCTCTCAGAAAAAATGTTTGTAGAATATAAAATGATACATTTTTATGAACATGGAAAGCGACAAAAAAGGTCTGCGAAATTCAGCAAGATTGGCGATTAAATATCATCATCAACTCTCGTCACCATCACATTCCAGTTCTGTTTTCCATCTCGTTCGGATCCGTTTGGATCCAGGTGAATGGTGGTAGTGGTGGTTATGATGATGATGATGGTGGTGGTGGTAGTAGTAGTGATGATCTATGTGACCAGTGATAGTTTACATTATTCAGCTTCTCCCAAAGCAAAATTCTATGGATTACAGTGCATAATTTGTTGTTAGCATCTTCCAGATATGGCTCAAATCATTTTACTTACTCGGTGGATATTTGAAGTTCACTATAGAAATGAAATTTCATGAGGTATGTTACATACGCGACCAAATCACGCCTTGGTGATATTAGAAAAGGAGAACTACATACTTCATACGCTCCTCAGTCCAGATTTCAAAACGAACAGATCACTGTGATGATCCAGGCCTACACGATGGCGCCTACCCTGCAGCGGCAAGTGACAGTTTCAGGACATTGGCGACCAATCAAGTTTGAATGCTGACGTCAATGACACGTGCATGGCTTCTAAATACAAGTCATTGGTGGATGGTGCCAGCCAATGCAATAAATGCAGACAGAAGCAAGATTATGCAGGCAGTACTGCAATCCAACTGGTGGAAGCCCAGATAGCCAATAATCTCCCTTTGTACATATTATTTAATCACTTCCATTTCTTCCAATAACCGACCTACTTACTGCCAGTCCTGTGGCCTTTTCCTCGCGTCTCGTTCTCGTGGGACATTGCGTACCATTTTGGTCCAGTGCTTCTGCGATCCAGTCAGCGATAGCTGATTATCGATTCGGGTCTTGTAATTCATATTGCGTGATTGGTGTTTCGAATTCCGTGCTTACTACTACTACTACCATTACAAACATTACAATCGCGTACAGAAAATTGTACCGAACAAAAGGTGACTTGTGCTCCGTTTGTCGGTGAAGTACTACCAGCTTCCCTAGGCTTAAGGCGGTGGATTTTACCACCGAGGCTTTTGTCTGACCACTGTTTGATCCACGATGCAACAGCGGGTCGGAGTGTGGAACTGGCAACTTATTGACTTCTGGTATCCAATTCAGCGGATCAATTGACAAAACGCAAAGATACCAAGAAAACTTCGATGACTTATAGATCCATTAGTTACTGTTACAACCAGAAATATGTTTGTTTGTGTATGGTTCATGTTTTCTCGTGTTTTGATTCAAATTGCGCATGCACCCTTTGACTGGCTGCGCTATACTCCTGTCCTTGTTGTCACGTTGGATTTTATCTTGTTTAATTAATCGATATTTCGATGTGAATCATGCCTGGGATCTATACACCTTTTCGTCAAGATATACTCTGACTGAAAACTGAACTCTGCGTGCTTTGGATCCTACGGTCTGATTTTCAATCCCCGCCATCGCCACGCGACTTTATTGGTAGGCAGCTTTGCTTTCGTCCGGTCCAATACCACACTTAACCTAGCGGGGCCTTCTGTGGTTCACCACTCCAAGTCCCGGGGCTAAGGTGGGAGGTTTCCATCAACGAACAGCAGACCTTCGTGACTTATGGGCTTCACCCCGTCTGCTGCTCATCACATTTGGATGTGTAATGAAAAATATAAAAATACTTTGCTGGAATTCGTTCCGCTGTTCGTAGCTGTTCTCTACCCATAACGCGCGTATAGTTAGCGAGACTAAGTTACCGACAAACTCCTATCTGCCAAGGTGTGACAGCGTATAGATCGTCTATTATTTTAAATCAATAATCGAGTTTATTGTGGGATAACAAATTGCCCCATGGAATATTTTTAAACAAAACCTCGTGCTAAAGGGGAGGGCCTAGTTAGGTTTAACTTGCCCTCGTTTAAATATCATCTTCATTTATTCTCATGTTTCCTAGCAATGCAAACAAATGACTAGTTTGACACCCGCTTGCTATGGAGTATGGCTCGGGACAAGGCAAAGAATCCAAAATAGTCTACGCTTATGTGCAACCCAATACAAATGCAAGAAAAAGCGTGTGGAAGCGTTATCTTTGCCTGACGGAATCCTAGTCATGTGTTATCACTTTCTTCGAAAGCCTACTTTCTGGTCACCGACTAATCTGTGGATAATCCGGAGATAGAAATAATAACTGACATCCTAGAGTTGGTCAAAATCACCTAATGTGCAAATATTTACCTCGATAGCTCAGGACACAAAACAAGCACGAGTCAGCAGGTCCGAATGCAACTTATCCGGCAATACTGCAAACAGTAGCACGGATTCTATCCAGCCCATTGACTGTATCTTTTGGGGAATCAGTGCAGAATAATACATTATCCAACAACTAACATACAGTGGTTATAGTGTCACTGCACCAGTTTCGACTCAAACACAGGGTAAAGAACTATCAATCGATCGACCTTAATTCGTGGCTGTGTAGGTGTCTTGAGCAGTTGATCGGAAAGCATATATATATATATATATATTTATAACGATTGATAGTTTTTCACCCTACGTGCCAAAAAGCACTCACATGATTCTAGTGAATTTCCGAGACCTTTAAGTTAACAAGGAACAGTTGTGAACAATTTCCATGAAATAAATAGGTTATAGAACAGAATTATTTTATGGAATAGAATAATAAGTGTCTTAAGAAGCCCATCGTTGAGGACAAACACGTGTACCGCAAAACAAAAGGACTTCGGCTTGCTTAAGATCTTCCTATTGAAATAACCCTTTTCACGATGTACCATCATCAGTATCAGCTCTCCTCAGCATCACCTCCCAGTTATGTTTTCTATCTCGTTCTGATTCGTTTCGACCGAGATAACTGGTGGTGATGGTGGTGGTGGTGGTAGTGGTGATAATGGTGGTGGTGATGGCGATGGCGGTGCTGGTTACCTAAGTAACTGGCGATAGCTTTCATCAATCAGCTTCTACCAAGCAATATTCTATGTGTGCAATGCATATTTTACTACTATAGATACGGTTCAAAATCTTAACCCTTCGGGCCAGTATTGGGATGAGCAAGGTCCATTAGCAACGACAGACTCGCAAAGGGGGATTGTGCTATATTGTATATATTGCAACTGAGAGATTTTTTGATCAGCTGTACGGTGGCCTAGTGGGTAGTATGCTTTCATTCTACCTTTCGTTCCGTCTCGAGTTCGTAACCCCAGTTGGGTTGACGGACTTGCAATGCTGATAAAAACCAATCATGCCGCACGGTGATTCCTAGCTTCCTAGCTTTTTAGCTCAAACTTCATTTACAGGACGAATTCATCATCAAAAATCGTTTTACTTACTTGATGGATATTTGAACCTCACTGTGGAGACGAAAATTCACGTGGTGTGTTATATACGCGACCAAATCTCTTGTCTATAAGATATTTCATACAATAATCCGTCCAGATGTCGAGCTGAATAAACTACGAACAGAAGATAATGCTCCGCTCGTCGGCGAAATACTACCAGCTTTCCCACGCCTAACACTGTCTAGGGGTGATTTGAGGGTTTTACAGCCGGGGTCTTTGTTTGACCACAGTGTGATCCACAATGCAGCAGGGGGTAGTAGTGTGGAATGCGCAAGCGGTTCGTGCCTGGCGTCCAATTAAGAAAATCAGATGCCGAAATTCTAAATTACCGAGTAATTCTCCTGCAGGTAAACTATCACGTGTTCACCGAATCAGTTACAGACCCGGATGTTGAATGTACCATCCCATTTCATTGTCCGAATATGTACGCTACATGAAAGCTTTGAGAAAGGCTTTCTTAATGGGGACTACGTGAATCTGTCAGTGATGTAGAGGTAGTAAGTCATTACAAACATTTCGCAAAGCATCGAAGTTACGGAAACCCGTACGTTCTCTATTCCGTTTGACCTCCGGCCGTTTCATAAACCATTTGTCTTTAGTAGCATCTCAAAGAAACGGTCCGTTCTGAGCTTTTAGTCGAGTGAGGTTCTTTTAAATAAGGAAAAGCTTCCATCAGTGAAAATGTTTGTAAAAAATAGTATTTTGGGGTAAAACTTTATTCATTTTCCCATTCTCCTTGTTCCAATCTCTTCCAAGTTTTTCCTTGGTTTACATGATTTTGCAGACAAGTGAACGATCTGATGCCTGTGTGCTATGAAATACAAATAACTTTTGAGCTTAAGGGGATTCAAAAACATGACCACAGAATCGCTGTTTCAAACAGTTGCCTCTTTACTTAATAACCAGGCGGGCAGTTGATTACGCGAATTCCATAATTAGTACAATGGACGTTTTAACCTGGCAATCATTAGATTTATAGCCACATTCTTTTTCGCTTGACACTTTGAGGTAGCTAGCTCAAATCGGTGATCCAAATCTGATCGCTTGATGACAGAAAACCTGTAACGATCTAACAAAAGTATTACCCAGGAACGTTCAAACACCGTCTCCTGGTAATCAGTGTTTTCAAACCACGTTTGTTATATCAGGTCACTGTATCGTCCATTAGTCGTACACGAAAGGATACATAATCCAGCGATCAAGATCCGTTTAATGGTCATTTTGCCAATACGATTACTATAGTAATGGAAGCGTGGATCAATAAAGCATAAAGGTGTTTAGTTTGCTGATAGAACGTGACAGAATGCTTTTTTTCTGGTTTGCCCGCTACAGATCATGTGCCTTTATCTACAGAGTTTTTCGCAGTTTGGTGCTAAAAATATGTCACTGGTTTATAATAGCCATCAAGTGGCTCTACCTCATCATTGTCAAGATTACTATTGATTTGTGCTTGGCCTCCCCAGCAGGAAGGAAAGACAAAAGAAAAGAGGTAGGAATAATCTTACCGTAGGTTGATGAGAACTTATCTGGAAGGCAGAAAACATTGTGCAGTTACTGTTTCGAAATTGGGAGAAACTGCAAGAAAACATTTCGAGTCGTTTAGAACATACAAGATGAAGTTAGAAAGCTGATGAACCAATCATTTTTTGTTCTGGAAAGTAAGCGTCGACTTCGAATATTTTCGGTAATTCTGCTAAAAGGAATAACCTATTGCTGAAATGTATACATCAATCACTAAACGTAAAACCAAGCTTCTCGCATGGATCCTAAATAACTAGTTGTCACGGTTGGTGATTGTATAAAAGCTGCACACACACACACACACACAAGTTATCAATTGACCTCTACTTTTGTCAATATCGTATCTCCTGTATAACTGCAGGGCAGTGTCATCTGCGCCTGTCTGGTCTCTCTGACAGATCAACTAATCCTAATTACTAATGAAACCCTTGCCTCAAAAACTAAACTTCTTGAATGGCCAGTGTGAGAACTGATAGTTGAACGGTGCTTAATAACTCGCAGTGTGTGCGTGCTGATGCATCTGATTTTGACACCTCTAGTACCAACGGTTCAATTCATCATGATGGGAAGCCTTTAGAATAGAACATAATCCATGGTGAGGAAATCCTTGTACAATATGTTGAGCAACGATCCAGTTGGCTTCTGATTTACAAATTAATTTGTGTTATAAGAATGAAACAACACGGAGGGAAGGAAATGTTCTCTTTGCCGTTGTATTTCATCAATGTACCACTTTTAGACCCAGGAAAGATTATCTGTGAGTTCTTTTAGGAAAGAAGTTATACTCTCAAGAAGCTCAACCGGTTATCAGGAAGAACTTGAACTTCTTTGTACTGCGATTGTGCAGTTTGTGTTTGACAATATCGTCGAAAGGTGGACGTTGCCATGGGAAACACTTCTCATAAACAATTTTGGGACGACACAAAAAGCCACCTTTATAATTACCACCGATATGAGGATGATACCTTTTGTGATGCGGAAATAAGCGTGAACCGNNNNAACCGGGGGGGGGGGGTGTCCAAATAGAATCCAACACCGCGTATAGGGCGAGAATGTTCACTACTGAAAAACTGAAGTGAAGTTTCGCCAACCTCGTCTCCGTGATGGATGCTAAGACTTGAACCTAAGATCTTGTCACAGTAAGATGTAACGGACGCATCATCAAACGACGCAGTTGTATTCTACCGGTTGAAATACAGCTAAATAAAAACTTTTTTACTTCCTTTTTATTTATTGAATATACAGATGCACAATCAAATTACAGGAAGAGAACCACTGCCATGTAAGGGCTGCCTGGGAAAATACAGAAATGGGTAAAACAGGGAACGGTGGAGCGGTTTGAACCCGGGACTTTTGGGCCACGTTTTGGTGACCGTCACCACTGCCCCTGAGAGATTTCTTGAAGCTTGATAAGTGTTGATTTCCTTCCACTCTCTCGGTCTCTTCAGCTATCCGACTGACGTCCCCATTTTCCAATAGGAACATCATAGTGAAGCTCAGTTTGGGTCTGGTGGATGGCTTTGTTTCTGTTGCTCTCACCACAAAGTGTGTGACAACAATATTGTTTTAATCTACAGTTGACTGCAACTTGTTTGGCACATGCCTAAACAAACTGTATTCCGTTTGTTGTTCTTTTCCTTCCGTGAAATACTTATCCCTTACCGATTTGTGGAGGGAAAGGTGATTCTTTGGCCTGGTACCTTTGTCGCGCTTGCCCGTGGCCGGATTGATTGATTTATCGATTGACAGATGCTGTCCGCTCACACTCACGCTATTCGGACTGACAGTACTACAATATCGATCGGCTCCAGCCAGCCAGATATTAGTAATGGACTATTCCCACGGGCGTCGATGGTTGACTGTTTGAATGCCTGCTTGACCGCATTCGACTATCGTGTGAGGCATGAGCCAGACGTTGGCCTGCCTGCCTGCTTGCTATCCTTTCTACGTGTTGCCCGTTCCTGCTTGTTCACCGGTCCACGGACCGGCTACATGTGCGCCCTCTATAATAAACGTTCTGCATAATCAACTGTGTGCTTATTTAGTTACTTAAACCAGACACGATAAATACAGTTGCAGATTCCGGTTCGTCTGTTGGAGTTTCTGTGTATGATAACTCTGTCGGCTCGACTGTAGTTTTTCTGAGAACACCTCAAGAGAAACAACGATAGAGACTTTATCATTTGTATCATTGGTATTGAAAAGCTTACCGGCTTTCCCTTTGTCTGAATTAAATTAAAACGTTATCATAATATCAGATCAACACAAATTGAAACTAAAAGAAACCGGTCCAAACAAGTTTATCACTACCCAGATAGATACATAATCCTAGAAGCACTGTAAACACATTACGAATCAATCTGTTCAATCCTTGAGTAACCTCTAGTTGAGTAGACAATTATTCAATTATTATTATTAGTAGTAGTAATCATTTATTTCCCGAGATAAAACTGAAGCGAGAGCACAAAGAAGCTAGGTTGCCCGATTTATGCCAAGTGAAATTTCGCCGCACCTCAACGGATACAATACAGCAGAAAACTGCCGTTTTGTATATTTGAACAGTACATCAGTTTACACAAGAATACGACAGGGCCGAATCATCGAACTTTTTGCGACTACCACTACAAGCTGTTTGTGTGTTCGGTAAGGATAAGGGTGGGAATCGGTACTGGTGTAATGTTATTCAGTGTGTCGCGGGGGGAGGGGGACGGTAAGGGTCCACTAACATTACACCAGTATCAACCCCCAACCCTTACCCAAGGACACCGAACAGACAAACAGACTGCGTTCTCTATCGCTCAACCACCGTAGATGATGAATCATGGTCCGGACCNGACAAGCCGATTTAGGATCATTTATGTTCATACCAACTCCCGAAAGCAGTTAGAAAATTGAAACCTGGCCTGTGCGCGCAAAACGAACTGTCATTCACGCTGTTATTGCCTTGGCAGTGTGGTTATCACTGCAAACTAGCTGTTTTGCCACTGTGTGAATAAACAAAGCAATGATTGTGAAATCGGAAAATCAGTTAGTGATCTCAAACAATTGTTATACGTGTGTGTACACACAACATACCATTTAGATTCAACGACGAAGCTTATCATCAAATAGATGGAGTAGCAATGGGGTCCACTTTTCGTTCATGTTTTCATGGCTAAGCTGGAGAATGACATAGGCAAACGAATAATCGATCGGTGCGCATTATACGTGCGATAAGTGAATGATATTTTGTGTTTTTTTGATGAAGTGTGAATCTGTCAAGACTCTTGATGCTATTTAACTCTGTACATCCAAACATAAAGACATAAACATAGAGAGCGAAGAGAATGAGCAGATTACAGTTCTTGACGTTTTACTATGTCATTAATCGGACGGATCTACCCAGCGCACCAACCACAAGAAGCCACCATTTATTAATCAGAATGTCCATTTCAAAAGCCATATGCCATTTGAACGAAAAAGAAACCTTATTCAGTGCCTAGCTGCCAGAGCACGGGGAATATATACGGAGGATACCATAGAGTGCAAACTGAAATTGAGCCGAGAGATTTTCCTTCACACTGGATACCCAGAAATAATCGTAGACAAACATTTGAGGCGTCATCAGTTGTCAAATAAGAGCACTACTACCGGTTTACATATCACCACATTTCAAGGGCGACACAATTGTCGATGTGGTGATGCGCAAACTGAGTACGGTGTTAGAAAGAGCATTCCCCCGCAACAAAAATGCGCATTGTGTTCATCTCCAAATAAAAGATAAATTGCCTGTTTCCGTAGTCTCTTCCTGCGTGCACCTATTTAGCTGTTCCTGTAGGACAAGGTATATTGGCCGCACGAGCAGACATTTATCTGGAGCAATCCGCGAGCACCACCCGAGACTATCAACAGTTTGATCATTTCACAACTAGTGTATTGAAACCTCCTGGGTGACGTGGTCGAGGAGTTTTGACCTCTCTATTTAGTTGGCAGCCGTCGATCGATTTGGATTGTAAATCGCATTCTGGCCACAACGGAGGCAATCGGAATCCGTGCAGAGAAGAGCAGTATGACGCCAGATGTGATGCAATATGATTGGTGGAAACTAAGGTAGCCAATGATCTTTTCTTGTGTACATATATATTCACTTTCATTTCCTTCAATAAACGACTTTGTGATTCGCCTGTCTTGTGACCTTTTTCCTCGCGTCTCGATCCTGCGGGTTATTGCGAGTTCGAGCAATTGCGGTCCAGTGCCATCGGTTTTCTAATTCGTGTTCCGTGATTCCGATTGCGTAGTTCGTGTCCTGAATTCTGTGCGTAACTTCACTACTACTACCTCCATTACCATTACAATCCGTCTGGATAATCCCTCTCCCCTATGGGTACAAAAATAATTTATAAGAACTCTGAGCCATCCATGGCCAACATCACGCACAACACAGTCGTACCCCCTAATCATCCAAATTAATGCGTATTTGTGATTAACAAATTGTGAGGAACATCCGGTGATAGAACTGGATTGCTGACTATTTCTCTTCCCATTTCGTCATGATTTCTCCCACCCCCCCCTCCCTCTCTCTACTAAACAATTTGATATGATGAAATTGTGCATTGTGCTCGTAGTATTAGATCTGTATAGGAATGTTTGGATTAGCCACAACTTGAAAAGGCTTTCCGAGAGGGTCGAAACGTCATTAACCGAAAATTGTTGTTTTAAGTTTGATATAATTTGTGATGTATTAGTCTGTAGATGAATCGCCGTAAACAAGCATGTTCGCTACTGTGGATTCTTCTTTTAAAAATGTGAGGATTCAACCCTGTCGTATTTGTGTGTAAACTGACGTACTGTTCAACGATACAAAACGCTAATTTCCTGTCGTATTGTACGGGGTGAGATCTGCCTTAACATAAATCGTGCCAACCAGCTTTGTTGTGTGCTCGCTCTCTTTATTCAAGACAGGACCAAGAGCAGATAAAAAACGTTTTTCAAGACTGAACCTACTGTGCACAGGCTCTGACACAGGGAGTTCAATCATTGCAATCAATGACGTAATGCGTTGTGACGGATGGGCCCATTTTGATCGCAGCAACACTATATGGATTGTTTACAAGTCGTACAATCAATTAAACAGTCAGTTTTTGTGTTTTTCTAATAACAACGGGTATTCGAATTACCTTGATTTGCTATTTCTATTGTGAAAAACGAAGGGAAGCAAAATAAAGAAAAGGGTTGGCAAAAAAAACTTTTAGCCCATAAAACAATGATTTTTACAGAGATGGAGCAAAATTTATTGATGTGAATCAAACTTTTGAAACCAAATCAATGTTGTTTGAAACAATAAGAACATAAATTGAACAACGATCGATCATCATTTGTTAGTCGTTGTCCAATTATCCGATAATGGAAGCTCCTCCCCAACTTGAAACGAGGGCTCGTATCGCTTCATGAAGTCGGATACCAAACGTTGTTATTGTATACAGTGACTCCTATTACATTAGGATAATTTTATTGTTCTACATGACGCAAACCATCCTTTAGGAAAATTTGCTTACTTCTTCTCAAACACTTATTATCTCTACTGAGTTCATTTTTGCTTGATTCGTCCTTCTTCGCGTTTGTTGATTTCATTTTGTAGGATACCTATTTATTGGTCAGTATCGATTACCTATCAACGATTCAACCTTTCCAGCCGTTGCAGTTCACGAGGATAGATGGATATCTAATGATCACATTGCCCTGACCGGATTATGTGAAGAGTTATGGGAGCAACTTCATCCCGCGAGTGAGCTAGTGAGAAATGTTTCTGTTGTATCAACAAACTCCGTTTTTCACACATCCAGCTCTAACTCTCCTGTCATTGCCTCCCCAATCCGATGCAAACGGGAATAACGCGGAAGACGTATTCAAGAGTGTACAGCTGCATTCTAATATAAGTTAAAATGTGCTCATTATAGGTGCATGAATTGTCTTTAGGTGTGTCAGACCTTGTGCTCAATAAGCGGTATTGAAATGTTCCATGCCAGAGGTGACCAATAAGATTGAGTGAATAGGGGACTAATATGTGGTGATCCAAGCCTACAGGATCACGCAAACCACGGAGTGACGCATTACAGCGTCTGAACAACAGTGGTAAGTCAACCCTCTCAGATGACGTCAGCCAACCGCGTACGCGTTAAGTTTCTGGACAACGAACCACAGTCGAATAGTGCTGACCAATCAGAAGTCGTGCGGTTCAGACAGAAGCTGTTTGACGTCAAGAATAGAAGCAGGCGATTGACGGATACCTGGATAACCAATAAACTTCCTCTGTACATGTTATTTAATCCGCTTTCTTTCTTTCAACAGGTGAACTGATACTTCCGCGGTTTTCTTTCTTGCATCCCGGTTACGTGAGATACCAGCGTGCACGTGCTAGTGCGATCCAATGTTCCGGTTACGTCCGTGATTTGCGATTCGTGATTCGCAATTCGTGATCTGTGCCTCCTGCAACTACTACATAATCTTACATTCTCACTCATCCCACAAAATATCTGGAAACTTCAGTGGATTCTTATTGATTAATTTATTTTCCCCATAGAAATGAGCTGATTCTTAGAAAGCATTTTGACCTCCGAACGGTTGGGGGCAGAATACACCTCAAGCACTTTATGTGCTGTGGCACACTGACGAATATGTCAATGAATCATCAGTCTTTTTGTTACCTCTCGCCAAGTCAGATCGCCTCATTATAGTTCGCTTTACACTGAACACAACAATGACGATAACTATGACTACACACGGGATAACGATGCCGGTTGAAAGAACAATCTTTTGAGCCCCTTTTTTTACTGGCACCTTCAGGGAGTTGTATATTGATGCATTTTACCTAAACTTTCAAACATGATTCCCCCGGGGTCATGGACGGAACATTAACGGACGTGAAAACTGTTCTATCAATCCCTCAATGTATTTCTTATAGGACGCTTTTGGTAAATTACTAATACGCTTAACACAAATATCTCTACTCCCACCTTATCCTAGAATGCACTCTATCAAACAACAAAAAGCAATATAATATTCCACAAAAGAGGAGTATTATGTGACTTTCAGATCAACACAAGTATATGATTTAACACAGGGTCGAAACTATCACAATAATCTGTGGGTTTCGAATCAACCTTGATCACCTCGGCTTGTGTATTATGTGCCCTCAACCACTGAGATAATAGGTCACGTATAACACAGCGCACACGTCGCGTCACCGCTCGGTATTTATGCACCAAACTATGCATACGGGATCAAAGGCTTAAAACTCAGTCGTTTAGATGGTTAGGTAGCAAACGATTTCGGTCCCTTCTGAGGGGTTTTTGCAGTGTTGACGAGATCACTCAGTTCCCCTATGGTGAAGAACTTTGTCCGAATGGGGCCGCTGAGACAGCTTTCCTCCCATCAAAAGCGTAAATAACTTCATCGTGAAAGCAATGTGAGCGGGCATCACATACTTTATTGGGAATGATGAAATCTCGAGCACATTAGCCAAAATCGAATAATCTATTTCAAATTCTCAGAGGAACTCATCATAGAAATGTCACCGTTGGAATCAAATAGAGTCAGATATAAAGGGGGCTTTTGGTTCGCATCCAAGAACCTAGAGAATAGGAACGGGCTGGTCCTAGTGAGTGAAACAGCCACAATTGTAGACGCACCACATCATTCCATTGTTATCAGGTTCGGAACATGACAGGAATTTTATCGAATACTTACGAAGTAGTGGATCATCGATTGAGGTGATCAACGCTGTCAAAATCGGAAAATATCATTAGTATAGGTGATGTAATTATCTACGTTTTCATCCTACCAAAAAAGCAGCTCAGCGTTTTAGTTCGTCCATGCGTTACGTGCATTTCATTAATGAGAGTATAGGCAATGTTGTGCATGAGGGTTAACGTTGATTTGATAGATGGTTGGTGGGGAAACACGGGAGTGCATACATTGTGTTCTCACTTCAATATAACTATAGGTGACGGAGCATTAACGCATGACCTGAAATCATTTCTGCTTTCACTTGTAACCTCCGGGTATTTCACCCGCACATTTAATGTGATGGGTCAGAGTTCATGTTGATGGTTGGAATGATACACCACCAGATTACGATTTCCTACCATAATGAATGAAAACTAACAGGTACCCGCGCAATACTACTGAAAAGGTTTTCTGTGGCAATGCAATGGTTCGATTTGAGGCGCTGCAATCAACAATGAAACTCACGAGCAAGCAACAGTCTCTGGGAACCTAAGGAGAGGAAGAAATCTCTACTTTTATGAGACAGCTATTTAAGGTTGTCATGGCTATCATAGTACCGTGATATTCTGTCGGAATTTATTGCATTAGTGTGAAGCAGACTGATCTCGGTGTCCAAAAGGATAACCGACCAAGGTAGATATGCCAAATAAGAAACATTGGCTGAAGTCTTGCGGTTTTTGAATGAGTTGAAAGACAAAGGCAGCATTCATATTGAAATGCGTGCCATGTCGATTAAGTCGGTGATGAAGGTCCACACAGAGCGTTCATACTACACAAATCCATATAGATGCTAAATTTGGTAAAGAGTGATACATAATAAATTTGGCCGAGTACTGGGGATTCAGTGTTCAGACGATGGTGGCAAATTTGTAGATTTATCCAAAACTGTGAGTTATCCGATAACGATCGGACACTTAATTCGCATGTTGTCGGGTCTATGGGCCTTCAGTCTTGCATTCATCATGCCCCGTTCTGGTACTTCNGGTACTTCGTTGACCAGTACAATTTAGTCCCACAAAACTTGTGTTCATTCGGTGAGTTTGTTTCAGGCCATTTCGCCAAAGCACTGAAATGATCCAGTGATATTTCCTTCCCTTTACCGCTAGAAAACACCAATGCTCGCTCGTTTGGACCGTCAGGTTTGAACATTTGATTTCATCTGATGGATATACCTATAACTCCGACACTATCCCTTAGGCAGAATGTGTCCGTGTATGTATGGGTGGCTGCGTAAACGCACACGGTCACTTTCGACACTCTCCACCCATGGATTCGGTCATATGTCTTCTCTGAATGGTACCATCCTCGCTAACTTGCGCTTTTGTGGTTATCGTGCAACGAGTACGCACGCACGCACGGTACAACTTCCAGGTAGCCAATCAGGAAACAGAGTTCCCGACCAATCCCGTGGTCTCAAGTGCAACCAATCGGATCGGCTAAATGCAAGAAGGCAACCACCTGAACCATATCGTTGTCGATGGAACACTGAATAATCGAACAATAATTGTTGGATGCTTGTGATATTTATTTGCATGATTTTCTGAATAGAATTAACTGTATCCACAGCTCGTCTTGTTTCTACCTGACTTCGGGCTATTCAGAGGGTTTTCAGTTCGAATCCGAGTACGCGCTTTTCGATTACGATTTCTTTTCCAAATATTATAGTTTTCTCGGAAGACTCCTATTCACAACGAATTTTCTTTAATGGTGTTTCCTTACGCATATCAGAGCAATTCTGTAATCAGGGTCTGTATTTGTTTCAAGAGTGAAGACCGGTACAGTCTACCGTGAATCGCATGAAAGCGGCCAATTAGTTCTCCTAATTTTCGTCAAACAAGCACTGTGATCAAGAACTGGTCTGCAATATCAACATAATTCACGATTTGGTTAATTAAGTAAACACGTACTTTTTAACTACACGCTGTACAGCATCATTCATCGTAATAGAAAATCAGCAAAGCGAGTCGATTTTGTAATCTGTTAGCTGTCACTCACCTCGTAGTCGATCGACGAGGGCTTGTAAAAAAACAATGTAACATAATTACATATTCAGTGAATGTTTTGAAGTCAAAAACAATTCACCAGTTTGTGTAGTTTGTTTTCACTCCCCCTGCCCATCGACCAAATTGTATTGCACCATAAAGCCTGCCTGAATGTCCAGGGTATTTGTCTGACCACACCTGAACCAATTTATCCCAGAACTGGATTCCAAAAACACCACTCATTAGTCACCTTCAACTGTGAAGCACATCGCAATCATCGAGTTAGCGTTCAATATCCCTAAATTCAGCCACATTTTATTCCTGGATGAGGAGCTTCCGCGTGCCCCTGACTACTTTGATTCCTTTGCTGTTTTTGTTGTTGTTTTTCGATGTTGCTGTTGTTGCTGTTGTTGTTGTTGTTGTTGTTCTTCTTCTTCTTCTTTGAGATCGAGTCCATCACGTCCGCCACCTCTCTCCATTAGCAATATTCAATACTCCTGGTTCAATTTCATTCCCAGCAGTTTCAATGGGAATAAACTAACTATCCACTCTGTTGATCGTGTGGCTTCGGAGAATTTTTTTCATCAATATCCATTGCCGATGAACGACTCGTAAGATCATCGAAATGATAGGTTGATACTGTCTGGAAATAAGAGCAATCAGTCAAATACCATTCTAAACTGTGCTCACCCGGTAAGAACGCCGCGAGATAAGCCAAGGCTCGCCTACAAATGCGTGTTGCCCTGGTTGGGCGCAACACGTGTTGTGTGCGATACTTCCGATTATTAGAAGTAATCCGTTCTCTGTAGGTAGTCGAGGAACTCGACTACTACGGTGTACAACACTAAATACGACTTTTGAACAACTGGCGAATGCTCTTCGGTTGATAAATGAACATGCGGTGAACTGAAATCGCCTCGTACCTGCGATTTTCAAATGCAAGGGCCACCAGTTCCCCATCAGGTACCGATGACTTCCCGTTATTTTATTAAACGTAAGCAAGATTCCCTGCTAACACCACAGTGGGGCTTTTAGCAACTGAATTTGCACCAGATGGTGAATTCAAGCAATTTATAGATTCTACTTGACTGGGCCACTTAGGCAAGGGAATAGTAATATTCTGTGGTCAGTCAAAGACAGTGCGGACGAAGAGCGATGCACTGAATGGTCAAGACAATGCGTGTTTTCTTCTAGGGATCATCCAAGAGATATCTCGTAACACTTGCAGTAAGCCAAGTCCTCAGGAATCCCCGTACTAGGTCAAAATGTGAGAACAGAACAGCATCAACAGAAAAAGGGCATTGTTTGTGTAAAACTTCCCACCGTACCTGTTAAGCTTAACCAGTTTGGAAAAATTCATCACCCGAGTTAATTCAACTTTCACTCAGATTTTTAACTTATTTTTCACTCTCATCCCCCGCTTCAGTGGATGTATGTGTTGTTTATCGTTCATTTTTCAATCATCACTCTTAGACCATTTATTCCTTATCAAATAACTTAATCTCGACATATTTGATACATTTAAAAGGGTACGTTGAAAGCCCGTTCATCCACAGCTGCCAGTATTTGTGCCTCTGTTGATACACAACATGAAAATTTTAATAACTTTCAGCATTATTACTATTACTTGATCCCCTATCCCCTTGAGGGAACGGTTGATCTAGAGGGAGCATGCTGCGTTTAAATGACATGTTATTACGAGTTAATCTCTCTCATGTTTGCCTTTGTGACCTGTCCCCTCCCCCCACCCCTCTTTCGGAGGTAATCAATTATTATTCAGTCCACATCGGTCCTTGTGCCAAATTGCACATAGTGACCAGTCCATTTCCCCCGGTACTCCCGTTTGAGCTGTTTCACTCCGTTGTATTACAAATCGTGTGTCCCCTGTCCCGGTAAGCCGCATTTGCAAACGCATTACTTTTCTCATGGGTCGACGGACGATGGCTGATCGATTTAGCACTTGAAATAATCTGCTCTGTTTGATGTTCCGTGAACTTTGGTTTGACGGTATCTAGTGAGCGGCTTGCGTGGTTATCCCGTTCCATTCTGTCCTATATTGACTGATTTCTGAGCCAGATTGCTCACAAAGTGATTTATGTTGCATATATTATTAGTTTTTCTATGCTCCAGCAGGCGTAGATTACTGAACTCGTATTCCATTTGCTTCGAGTTGGGGGGGTCGTATTTTTCGTATTTTCACTATCACTGAATATCAGTTTGATTCAATAACCCAGCACAACGAGATCTGGAGGCCTGCTTTCCCACAGGGTAAGACATCAGATACCTTTTAGCGAAACAAGCGAAAACCCAATGCGTGTAACTGATATTCTACCCTGTATCTAATCCCCATCAAAAATAAGATACTGAAGTAAAACTTGCCGTATCTCCACTGGACGTTTTGATTAGAGACGCCAGAACACCTTTTGCTCGTTCAAGATTTAGGATCGGAAAGCAAAAGTGGTGTGATCGGTCTGCGAAGCACCAGTTCGTGAATATTTTTGTGGGGTCAGTCAGACATCAATGCTCCATAATGTGACGTTTTTGGTACAGAATAAAAGCCGATTTGAATACGAATATTCAAAAAAGTTTTATTTATGAACAGAAAAGTCAGAATGTATCCATGACCCTTTCGCTGCATCTGTACACGTGTATATTTCAGTTAAAGTGATTTTTATAGCCAGTGAGGGATAAAAACAAGAAAGCTAATCCAAATGCACTACACAACCAATACAGACACGATACGCGAGAAGAGAGGGTAGAGGTCAATCGCCAAGACAGATATAATGTGACTAACGATTCAGGCTGTTTGCATGGATCGGGGGTTTGAAGTTATGAATGCCTAGAGCCTGGGCAAATTTCATTACCTGGCGATTGTTGTGTTCTGCATATATCTTAAAATGCGTGGGTCGGTGTGAAACATTGTTTTTGTTCGACTAACTGTTGTGTTCTCAAAGATCCAGATCTTTTCTAATCTATGGTGTCACATTACAAAAAAACAACATTGATTGCTTCATGGACATCATTAGAAAGCTCAGTCGAATTTTATACCCAATTGATATAACAGACTAGGGCGTTGGCTTTTGCACAGAAAACCGTTGCATTCAATTGACCGAGGTATTGGGTACAAATGTTTGAAAATTAACGAAAAACGTTTGGACGCATAGTTTTCCTGTAAGGAATTTGAATAAAGAAGCCAAAAACACAGGTTGGCACAATATATCCTGGATCATTTCGCTGTATCTGTACATGTGCATACTGCAATCTATGTGATCAGTTACATTTGGTCAGTAAATAACAGAATCATAGACGGAGAAAGATTGCGGTCAAAATTACTCACCAAACACATTTGTTACCAAGGTAGCGTTTGCACTCATTTGTACTCTGTACAAAATGGCATATGCAAATAAGCAAAACGGCAGACGCAAACAACAGCAACAAAATTAGTTACCTCCTCGTTTCATTTCTGAAAAGAAAACGGGAACACCAGGATAAATCGATAGTTTTTCTGTAAAACTTACCTAACTTCAGATGTGCAATAATCTGCCGCACCGTTTTCTCACTCAAAATACCCGACCCTGAGCTTTTGGTTGGTGCATCTGCACAGAACATTTCAAACCATTTACCGTCCAACAAAATGTGTTGGTCTTGATGTGATAGTTTAGGTAAACAAGATTGTCTTTCGTGCGATCGCTGTAATGACCAACCAGCCTGACCCTCTAGTTCTGTTTTTCGGGCTTGCTGCCCACCAAACGCGTCAAACAAATACGACTGAATGTCCGAATGAGCCGACCAGAGTTGATTTGGATACCTCAAAGCGAAAAAACCATAGATTACTGACACTTTATTTTGCAACAAATAAAAACTGTTTCGGAGGGGCTCCGCACACCTCACCCAATTCCTCCCTCTCTGACTGTATATCTCGATCAACACAAGTTGTGCAATCGCTCTGCACTGACACACGACGGCCAGCTCCAAGACGAGGCGCCAACAAGCACAGAGAATGTGAAAAAAAACAAATAACATTCCATCTACCCGGCAAAAAGTGCTTTGCTAATCTACTGGCTTGAACCTTTCACAGACCGAGTAGGCAAATAATAAATAAAATCGAATTTTTTGCTCGTTCTCAGAGGATTCCACTGATTATTCGGTGAGTGAAAATATCGCTGTACAGGCGAAACTTCACAAGAACCATATGATCATAGATTTGTTTTCGCCATATTTTTATCCATATTAGAATCAACGCGGGGCCTTTGAAGTCTGCCTAGTTTTTCAAAATCCTCATAAACAGCTTATTGCCATTTATCCCAGTTATTACGTGTTATTTTACGGATTCAATTTCAGCTATGTTACCATGGCTATGGTCAGTATGCAATTAATAATGCTTTAAAACAATAAAATTCCTACGCTCTACAATGCTCACTCTGGGAATTACTGATTTGGGGAGATCTCTGTATAATACATTCAAAAGGACTTACAGAATTCCACAAGGACATCGCAGGAAGCATTGTAGTGGTTAAAAAGTGGCTTAAAGTAAGAGAAATATTTCCCTGATGTGCATTCCCACCGTGATCATCAGTAACGTCCGTTTGTTGCATGGAAACCCCGTAGATATCAATGACCTCAAGTCAAGTCAAGCCACGTCAAGGAATCGCTTGACTTGACCTCATTCGACGTCGATAATATTTCCAACTTGGAACCAATTTTCTTTGGCATATTTTCAATTCACTCATACATTTATTCATGTGTTATGACTTACCAAAAAACTCACCTAATCTATCACGGAATCTCCCAACACACCAGAGCTTGTGGTAAACTGGCTCTCTGATTCCTGTCACCCACTTAACTTCAAGTAATCTAAATGTATTTCAATCTCTTCTATTCGCTCCACATACGAACCCGTTGAGGTACGCATGAACGCGTATTACTCTTCCGTAATTCCATATCTTGCTCAAGTTTTGTTTACCACCCGAACCCGACTGTGCACGATCCGTTCGGGACTTTGAGTTATTTCCTCGGGAAATTTGTATATTTACCCATATCGTCATTTGTTTGAGATATTTGGCAGCTGAATTCTCACCATGCGGTTTAATAAAGCCATTTCTGGATTTGACTTGACACACAGACAGCGTCAGATGATATGCACGCTGGATATTGTCTTGACGACTATGTGATAAAGTAACGTGATGGTCAATTTGTACTGGTGAGTAATGCTTGTGTTTTGTTTTATTGTTTTTACTACGCACAGAGCAGCGGATCATCCGCTGGTCAGGTGAGGGCCAACGAGGGACGAAGCAGTCTTGGGTTCGTGCACATCACTGCGCGCAACTATGATTATCCGGGCCTATGAGATGACGTGTACCGTGGAGCGACACGTTACAGTTTTTGGACAACTGCGAACAATCAAACTTCACCGATGACGTCAACAACGAGCGTACGTGCCACTGCTCCTGACTTCATACCATGGGCAGATCGTACCGGCCAATCAGAAACCGTGCGGTCCAGACAGAAAGAGGACGATGCCAGGAATACTGGAACGTGACTGGTAGAAGCCCTGATAACCAATGAGCTTACTCTGTACATATTATGTAATCCCTTTTATTTCTTCCAATAAATGAACTACTACTTCCGTGGCCTTTTCCTCGGGTCTCAGTTACGTAGGATATTGCGTGCTAGTTCAACTGCGGTCCATTGCTTACGTGATTCAGTCTTTGATTGCTAATCCTTGATTCGTATACCGTGATCCGTTTGCGTGGTTCGCATTCCGAGTTCAGTGCGCATTACTACTACTACTACTACTACTACTACTACTACTACTACTACTACTACTACTACTACTGTTGTGAGATACTACTCACTTGTGAGTGGTCGGTAACTTTCGGTGATTAAAAATAGAACAAGACCATCAAGGACCAGGTAATATACTTGGGAAGAATAAACACCGACTGCTCTACCCATTTCTCAATGTGTCGCGATGTGTTGCGATGGCATGTTTCTGATAAGTTTTCCGTGTTATGCATGCAAAATTACTGACCT
>UZAN01042040.1:38189-48463 GCA_900618425.1 Echinostoma caproni
TCTTAACAGAAAGCATTTATGAACTCTAGGTCGGATTGGTTAATATTCCAGGTGTAGACTACTTGGTAGCCCCTCAGGTTTCCATCTCATTGACAGCTGTTGTTGTGAAACGTTCCCATTTCCAAGACGTGTGTGAACCTAAGTAAATTACTTACGATTTTTAGCTTTTTGCTTTTTTTTGTTCTAATTTGACAAAATGTTTGATTATGTCCTTGAGCGTTGACTTTATGCGGAACACGGCTTCACAAACAATGTGATTGTGCGCTTACGCGTTCCAGTTTCCGGACATTTGGCCATGGACCTCCAGAGTCAATCAATCAGCAGCCATACAGTTCAAACAGAAGCCGTGGGATTCGAAGCACGAAGCACGGTGATTGGCTTACATTCGTTTGATCAATCGTATTTCTATTGGCATCTTAGTCAATTCCATTGATTTCTTTCAATAAACGAACCGATACTTCTGCGGCCTTTTTCCTGCGTCTCGCTGATGGGAGATTCCAGAGTACAATTGCCAGTGTGATTCAATGTTTTATTTGTATCCGTGATTCGTGATCCGTACCTACTTCGACTACCATTATTGTGCTTTCTCCTGAAGAGCTCACCAATGTTCAATTGCAAACCCACGTCTCTGTTCCCCTAATTACAGGGTTCAGGAACATACGTGAAGCGATTATTTCTTGAAATATTGTGCTTTGTGCTAATACCGTAAATCTCAAAATGCTTTTCGTCCAAATGTGTCTGAGACACGCAGTATTGGTAACGACGTTTCAACATCATCAAGTCGTTCCCTTTTATAAATCACAACTAAGGGTACCGTTTAGCATTAGCGATTTTGAGACAGCAACAATGTAGTGAATCAACGCTCCAATAGAACATCAGTCAGAGCGGGCTAAGGGTTACCCTTGGACTAGGAGAAATCATATTCGTCGCGACGTATTCAGTTTTAAGTCAGAGAACAGAAAGAAAACTCGAACGCCGACTAGTTAAAGCATTCCTAACCATTTTTATTTCCCTTTGAACGTTCTACAGTCCCTTTGATTTCTCACAATAAACGTGCCTTCTCTTGTCATCTTCACTCTTTCTGTATCTTGGTTTCGGGAGAAATTCTAGTAGCTGATTGCGCCTATCCCGTGTAGTGCAGAGTGTCCTCATTTTATAGTTCACAGTACCCAGATCAAGTACAATTTAACGCAATAAAATCCATTGTACAGTACTACCCGTAGCCTTGATTCCTCCTTCTCCGCTTCCAATTCACCTTGCCGTTTTATGTATGCAGATCACCCTGTTCTCCAACGGATTGTGTGTCTCGTGCAAATTGAATGTCACTCGGTTTCTCTCACACAGTCCTCCGCTTTTTTCATTCAATTTTTCAAATAATTAATGTTTTTTTTCAGCAACGATGCGTCTGATGTGGAACTGAGTGCGAATATTCATTATGGTGCTTTTTTGAGCATTTGACAAAGCTTCCATGATAACGGTCTGAGAGGCTGACTGGTTCAACTTGTTAGAACGGTCGTCTGTAAGTTCCATCTGTCTTAATTTCTGCTTTTCAAACACTGGTTCATCAAATGATACCGTTCAGGTTCTGTAAACGGTCATATTGGTTTGATTGAATAGTGTACTGTGCTGTTCATTTTTATCACCAAGGTTCTCAATATGAGTTGATAAGTCAAGCCGATTTATGAGTATGCATACGGTGTTTGTACAGTAGTGTCTAACTGGTACCAGGCCGTTTGAGCGATCCGGAAAGAAGTACGAACAGAGAGGGAGGATGATGGCAGCACACGTACAAAATGATTCAGAGAAACTTTTTCCGCTGATCACCATATCAAAACACATGAAATCATGAAACAAAATAATCGAAAATACTGTGTAAAGTGGAGCATTCAGTAAACCTGAAACTCTGCAATGGGAGGAACATAAACATCACATAGAGTGCAGTAAATCGTGTGATTGAATCCCAAAGCCAGTCACTAACATTTTCACTTTTCTTAACCCGACGGGAGATCTTTGATTGCTTGGTTGATCGGTCACATCTCTCTCTTCCTGAAGGTCGCCTGCGCAACTGTGTTTAACAGGCAGAAACAAGGGATTACGTGGAGCTTTTTTCTGCTTTTGGCATCGACTTCAAATCTATCAAAACACGCGTAAATCGCTATCCATCACATACCGCGGTAACCGTTAGGATGCTTTTTACCCAGTGCGTGGTTCCTATTTTGGCATTTGTTAGCCCGAATGTGTTCTCCGTCATTTCTGCCACTATGCATGCCTTCAGCAGGGAATTTTATTCTCTTGGTTGGATAACCCCGATAATAGAACATACACTTAAGTATGAACCACACATCTGTACTCCTTCTCTACACATGCCTGTGTTCTAACGGACAAGCTGAAAGCTTTGTGAATTCACTAACAGATGTAAACACTACATCCATCGATTTTAAAATTGAAACGAGTTGACGATTTCCTACTTTCCCATCATTAATGTCTGTCATTTCATCACATCAGAAAGAATATCCAATCATTTTAGAGAAATATGAGGTAATAAACGTTGTTTACAACCTACTGACGTTACATTTTTATCCGTGCAATGACCAGAACCCATCATATAACCTTATCGTCAAAAAGTTTGATCCGAGTTTGTATCGATTACTGTCCGCACACATCCTCCACCTGGAGCCCATACAATTCCAATGTCGAGGTCAGCGTATTTCAAAGTCTAAGGGATTTTCTCTACGTGATAACATGCGCTTATATTCGGATTGCGATCGAGAGGTTCTAAGTGAATCTTGAAGACACATCCGTTTGCAAGAACAGTCAAAGAAAGGAGTAGAAGAATTAGAACGTCTGCTCAACATGTGGGAGATTTGACCACCCTTAAATAAACTGATTTGTGTGACACTCAATTTGATTTTTGAACGACAGACATAGACCCGATCGACATTTTTCATTTGTAAGAACATTAGATAAACTTTTACCACAATACAGCACTGGTCTATTGATTATTTATCTAGCACCATATGTAGGGCTTGGGCTATCCATCTTTGTTCAGTGTAACCTTCGTATCGTGTAAACTACGTTGTGTGGGAGGAGGAATGATGAGCATAGGATAAGAAAGGCGCTCGCACATTGTCAACTCGGATCCCGGTGAATTTCTTGACAGAAACTGTGAATAAAGAACAAAAATTCAGATTAAATTTAGTTGTTCGAATGATATTGTGTCTCACTCTGCCACTTTGATTCGTTCTACCATTCGAAACGGTATATCATTCTACAGTTAATCAATTAATGCCTCAAAAATAAATACATCCAATAATTTTTCTCATGGAAAGGTAAATAAACCCGAAGATCCTAGTTGAGATAGGGTTTTTTCATCAAACTTGTTATCAAATCGATAATTTTTCAAAACTACATAGCGTTCTTACTAGCAGTGTACTGTTTTCTTTGTTGGTTTGCCAGGATAGCAATCATAAATCCATTCCATTCATAGAAGATCAATGNTGCATTGGTCAGTGCAAAGGAGATTGACTAAAGGAAGCTATCGCCCCGTGTGTGTGTGTGTGTGTATTTTACACTGAAAGTTCATCTCTTCGGGTGCATAAAGGTTTTCTCGGGTGGTCATAATTTGACATTTTGCTCTCGAAGTTGACACAAACAATTTCAGTCAACCCATTAGTCTCGGCAGCATTTGCCGTACAAGTTGACCTCTTCGGGACAAATAAAGTACTTTCGCGCCAACTGCACATGCGGTCCGCGCTCAATTAGAAATATTGTTTGCATTTTTGTGAAACCGTGCAGTGCACATTTAGCATTCTTTTCATAAGCAGTGTATATCTGAATGGCTTTGTTCATAGAAAGAAATTATTTATGAAGAAAAGCAAGAATTTTCAAAACAAAATATTTTTTCTCTATCTTTTTGCTGATCCTGTCCTTGTTTGGTCAATTGACGGGTGAATACCTCAAAGTGCATCGAATATTGTTCTCGGAAGCCACTGGGCAATCAATAACTGAGGGCCTAACGCGCTCACCGGTCAAGTGCAATCAATCTTCTGTTGTGTCGCACCCATGAAAACCCGCAGTTTCCAAGATGTTCGCACTTTTCACCAAAACAATTTAGGTCATTACTGTGCAATGTCGCCTTCTCAGTATGTCGCACTTTCTGATACTCACTTGGTCGCTGACCGATATACGGGTTAGCCATTGACCAACCAACAGCGATGTCGCATTCAGTTAACGACGTCTCACCTAGGAGGACTTACACATGAAGCTGTTCACTGATTGGGTAACCCTTGTGGGGAGAACACAATGAGGTCCAAGCACCTGCCTATCCAGAGAGAAGCAGAAAAGGTCGAAAACGTTAAATAAGCCAGGTGCAGCTCAGAGCTATTTAGAAAAAATCCCTTGGTATTTCAAGAAAAACTACTTTTGTATCCAATCGAACGATTGATTTGGTCTTTCAAATGTTTGTGCCCAAAATATTCACTGGAAAACGTTTCGTTTTTGGAAGAAGATGAGAAATCTAACATACAACCCGGAATTGACGTTCTCATGAGCATGCATCTGGTAGAACATTCACGGATACCGGTTTATCCTCGTATAAAGATCAAGGCTTTCATAAAAGCTGGATGCAAACCCACATTGAATCAGCCAGTAATGCATCCACCAGAGGAATAATGCCATGGGATCGAAGATTTTACTCATTATGTACCTATTGATGAGCGCCTGCTTGAAGAAGAAATTTCTTATTGATAATGAAATAGTGGTTATTTAAAAATGCAGCAACAAATCTGAGGATTAGTTTCCAGATAAAATCGCCTCGCGCCAATCTAAGCGTCGCACAGAACAACACGAATGTGAATCAGTGCTCGCGTAGAATGGTATCGCATTCAGATAAGTGCAGAAGCCATCGAGTCATTTTAAGTTGTTTGCCCTGACTAGTGAATTATGAGTAGCGCATAACTGATGCAAAAAGTGCATTGGTTAATTTGCAGTGGAAGGTCAAGCGAAGAGAATCGATGATTTATGTTTTCGTTACAAATAAATCTTTCTATTCTATAGCGATTTCTTCTACAATACTGTGGGTACGCTGGGATGTTTCTATCCAACTTTTGTGGTCCTTTTTTTACTGTCCCTACCAAAGCCACGTCTATGCTTGCTGCCGAATGGTTAGTCTCGCCGATGGGAATGAAAGTTAGGTTGTCCATGGGCTCTATCGCACTAACACGTAGCTGATCATGATTGATCTGTAGCTGGTGGGCGGGATGTTGAGTGGGATATCAGGTTTCCAAGCGATCGTCACACTGACTTGTCTGTGCAAATGGGTGAACGATAGTCGCTGGAGAAATCAGGCAGTCCATTGGCCAAAGGTCATCGTAACCTGGGTCTAACGCGCGATGCATATCTACTTCGTGAATCACTTGTCGAGCTTAATCAGTTACGGAAGTCATCACCAGTATCGGTGGCACTGATGCCGACCGACAGTAGCCATAACGAAGTTGTCGATCGTTTTCAGTATAAAACGGCAACAATTAAAACCGAAGCATTGATGAATGGATGTTTACATACACTATGGTGCACGTTTTCCCTAGAAATGTGTGGAGCTGGGAGCATGGAACGCCAGCATAATATGCAGCAACATTTGTTTCACTTGTTTTCGATAACGCAGGTTTCTCGTGAATGCTGTTTTGCTAACAAATAAAGCATTAATTCGCATGCATACAGTGCACTCTGTATCATCAACTGTGTCCTACTTTTGGGGCGTCAATGAAGCTGAAACCGTTTTAGATCATGGTGGATCCTTTGTACTCCAATCGGTTGTCATCCGTACATGGTAACTGCATGGGACAATATTGAGGATTGAAATTCGGCAATTGAGTTCAAGAGCGTTCCCAAAGGGTAAGTAGTTCCAGGATAAATAACTACCAGAACTTGAAAGATGGCTACATTCCTAGTGCATTGGTCCAAAGTCAAGCTGAAGGCTTTGTAAGAAATTGAAATCTATTCCATACACAAATAATACGTGATACTTTCTATTCGTATCGCGCTTTGAATAAATAGCTGACAACAATATCTAATGCAGACAAGTAGCGTAATTTTTATCGATCTCATTTATTTTATCACAAATATTACAATTAATTGTTCATACTACTTGAAAGTATATACTACTCATCAAAATGCACCGGCACGTTTTCTGGTAATTACGCACTCTTTCAAATTCCCGAACGGTGCAACATAGCCTGGGATTGGCTGTTTATCGCTTCGTTCCCGTAAATGGCTTCTCATTTGGTTTAAGTTGTGTGACTTCGTCGATGACTTTGGTTACTAGACTGAAACTAACAATCCCCGGACCATTTTAAAATCAGGTGCGCATTGATGTGGTCTGACCCGTTTGGTTTTTGAATCTGATTCATCTCTAATACAAACCGGAGGGAGAATTGGTTTTTTGTTTTCCAATTTCACTCCGATTGATGGGCTTTTGAGTTTCGCAATGAACCATTGAGAACACTGGAAAACCACCACTAACGGGCAGTCTTTTTTTCTGGGCACCATATATTCTTGTTACATCTTCGTTCGATATTTCATAGCCGTATAAAAATGTTGGACGCAAATGATTTGATCGGATCCTTAAAAATTAGACCCTTCCAGGTTAGAGAGAACAAATTAGTCAACAATATGCATTACTTTTGTCATGCATGTGAAAATGATTTGGACCGTTACAACCATGGTGTGGTTACATGTGGAATAGTCCTTGCAAATGTAAGGCGATGTACACAGAAATAACCAACCCTTATACCGTTGCAGAAACAACACCCGAAAAGGTGAATCCCGGAATCAAAGGTGACTCGTTTTCAACTGCATCCCCTGCACATGACCAGGATTCGGGACTGGTTTCAATAAATTGGACATATGTCGTTCCCGGTACCACATAACACTATAACAGCGAATCTTACGCATTAATTGCCGCTAATTTCACCGCAAACCTTTTGTTCCATTCTCGAGGTTTTACGACTGAACAGTTCTATCTATCTCAATTGTTATATGCAACTGCATTCTTTCCGTACATCAGCCATTATTAACATATCGAATACTACTTGCTAATGAATTAGTATCCCACACTGAAACACAATTCATAAGTTGCATTATTTTTCTCTGTTAAGCAATGCGTACCCCTGGTGGAAATATTCAACTTTTCCTTACTCCCTGCGCAAACTTCATTAGGAGGACCTGCAGGGCCGAAAATACTTGCAATCTATTGATTTCGAGGCAGTAGAACGACCGAGATTCCATTGACGTTTACGGAATTCATATTGAGCAGCGCAATAATATGCATTCTAAAATTATCGACGCGAGCTTCGCGCTACTCTACGGGCTGGGTAACCGATTAATAATTTCAGACGGACTCCGGATTTCTAATCGCACATTTCATTCAGCTCCAATACTGTATGCGTGATTCCGGGATGTACGACCTACAGCATTAGAGGTACCAAAAGTATGTATGGTTCAGTCACAATAGAGATTCCGTAGAACGAGACAGCAGTAAACGTGACATTTCCAAGGTCAGCAGCCGTAATTCGGTCACCTCATATACGTTCACATGCAAATCCCGTTATTGGGGTTGTTGTAAGGTGAGTGACAGTCTCAAAGCCATAAGTCTGATCCCGCCCAAATTCAATATGGAAGTAGGAAAAATAAATCCACTGGTTCACGCTTAGCAAAAATATTTCATTACCTTATACTATCATTTATCAGCTGCTTCTGTTGCAGTCTACATTTTTGTTTTCAGCATCCATTTTGACAACAGCACGGAGAATCCATGGATTCCAAAAAGTGGAGGACCGGTACACACTGGACTCGGTTGGTAGTACAATTGACTAGCAGACTAGAACGTTTACTCATGGGTGCTGAACAGTTAGATGTTTTTAACGCTTCATCGAGTCGGGATTTGAATTCTGCTTACACAGCGTCGCCCTTTGTGCTCCCAGTTTGCTCCGGAATTCTCAGTTTCTAAATGAGACCTAGATGAACCCGTGTGTATGTTTATAGCATTTAAAAATCACATAAATGCATTCCTGTCAATTTTCTTTTATATTTATTTACATGTAAATCTTCCGAAGCGACTGCTTGTTTTAAATGATTGCAGGTGGTATGAACGGCGGTCCGTCATTATCATTCTGCTGTTCGCTGGTGCGCTTCGTGTTGTTGGTGCCTGCTGTTGATTTCTTATCCATCTCCATTGTGTTACTCGTGGCATTTGGTTGTAAATATTTTTGATAGACGAAAGCCTCGTCATACTTTGAATAAACTACCTCCTGGAATCAGTAGACGGACCATTTATCGGCAATTGCATATTTGGAGGCCGACTGAGTGTCCAGAACTGCAACCTGAGGTGCCAATGCAAGAATCAGACAACGAGTACCAACAATCCCGGGGCTAGTGAGAATAGTGATACATGGTCGTATTTACTTTTAGGTACATAACCAACATTTGGAACAAGTGATGGTAATTGTTGTGACATCGTTGCCCCTACAAACCCAAGTACCCCACAAATCAGCCAACCCTGCACCTATATGTATTGGGATACAATGGGATTAAGAGATACCGATAGGTAGCATTGATATTGGCATATGCCAGGAAAAATGTGCTACGACAGCATTATTTGCATTGAGTGATTCTTCAAACAGTAAGCTGTTGTACTATATGGACCAAGATGTGTTTAATGCTGTTGCTAGTTCAACAGTGCTCTGAAAGCACACAAACTGTTTTACGCTCAATGTTCAGGTCATTTATCAGGTACATGGAATATTGTATAGCCAAGCATTTAATTGTCTGACCTTGCATAATCTCAGATATTTACGGCAAAGATGAAAACCGCGAACGTGTGTCAGATACATGTCGGGTATTATCGACCGAGGCTAAACTGTTTGTCTGTGAAGTCAACATTATTTTGAAGTATCTTCGTCCATCCATCCCAGATTTATCGAGGATATTGAGTATTCTGAAGCATCAAAGAAACCTAATCAATCAGCTACAGTCGGCAATAACTGGTAAAGTAATCGTGTGTTCAAATGTGTTTTTATTATACACACGATTGATAATTTTAGTTGAATCATAAAATTCCAGTAGCATCATGCGACAAGAGGGTAATTTAAGTTTTATCATTGTTGTACAATTTATTTATTTAGACACGACGACCATGATAAAGAGAACGTTCCCCCAGGCAACAGCTGAGGCTAATTCGAGTAAGATGTCCAATAATTAAACAAATTCTCTAGTTGCCAATCAATGACATCTACTGATTTGGACTATACTATTAGGGAGTGGCTTCAAAGTACCATAACCAAATAATCTCAACTTGTGATGGTTGCTGAATAGAAACTGTGGACGGGCACGAATGTGTACAAAATAAAAGCACACAAACCTTGACAACCACAGTGGGCACAGGAAGGTAAAGCAATCTTAGAGCTACGACTAAACTTTATAGTACTTCAAAGACCAACATTCATGAACGTTGGTCGTTAGCTGCAGCTAACTGTGAAAATCCCCCCCCCCTTCCGCCCAGACTTACCAGAGAAGATCATTCAATTACTGAATTTGGTAAGTCCAAGTGAACAAATGTAACACACAAACCTTGCAGGTCACAGACTTACAGCCATTGAAGCACATATGAAAAAAGCTGTAAAGTTGATTGAAGAATATGGAGCAAAACTCAATGCTCTTGTTCAGGACAAGTATAGTCCGGTGAGCATGCGCCTACCGGTTAACAACGTGGATCACTTCAACCGACTAAACCAAGAGTTAAGGTCTGCGGATATCTTCGCCCACATTGTGTTTCACTCTCTATTTAGGTGGAGTATCTCGTTGTCACGGGTGACGCAAGCGTTAGTGAATGTATAAGGTCCATTCTTCAAAGGAATTTTACTCCAAACCTTGGACCGGTTCCTAATTGGAGCTGCATTCATGGGCATTTAGCATTGGCTGATTCACCCATTATAGAGACCATAATCGTTAGGAATGCACTCTTCTGATAAAGTAGGAGGTAGTTGATATCGTGTCTTGAGCTGTGAATGCTATAATGTTTTGCAAGTGGAATAATTGATTATTGCATACATTTTAAAAAAACTGTATTCATTATTATGGTATTATTATTGCGTTGATTGTATACGAGACACATTTGGGTACCATAATTCAACCTTTAAATGACTATGCATGCCTCATAGGCTTTCTGAGGCGTAAGTGTATTCGTTTGTTTAATATTTGTTGTATTGTGTTTGTGCTGT
>UZAN01042041.1:10713-49279 GCA_900618425.1 Echinostoma caproni
CTCTGTCTTGTCGTGGCGGTGCTTTCCCACCAAAGTGAGAGGACGAAAAGCCGATATCCGGGGCTATAACCGGGTTGATGGACCAATGGTAGTTCACCTAGGGGAGTTGATCAAAAACCCTGATTCCAAACCAACCATGAAGAGGCGTACCACATACAACTTCCTGGTTGTGGCAGTGGTCACCGGCTCNTGGCTAGCCCAAGGCTCTGGTTGTGAATTCACCAAGAGAATTCACCCACCTTGGCCTCGGCAACCTGCCAGTATTCAGTCCACAAGCCAATCATGGAACGTCTTTCTTCATAGAGATTATTGTACCACGATTTGTTTGGCACAAGGTCTGGATTCAGACGTGTGAAAATATAAATATAATATATATTTTCTCTTCGACACTGCATGCAACATTCCAGTCTTCTACCCCTTCACCCAAAGACCAACCAGAACTGTCGAAATTAAGTGCATGATTAAGGGCTGTACAAACTGAAACTGAAACATTTTTTTGCTCAGCTCCACGGCGGATGCGAATAATGATAGTCGAGTGGTAGCAGTATTAGGGCTCCTTAATTGCGTCGCGCTTTCCCCTGGTGGAACTATTCTATGCTCTCATTCCCGAAAGTAACTGCTAAGGAGCGTCATTCGTTTCGATTTTTCCAGTTGAATCCAAATACGACGCCTTTTTTGTATTCTATCGGTTGGTGTAACTACCTTCCCTTCCCTTCCGCGAAACGCCAAACGCCTTGCTATGGAGGTTGAATTAATATTTCCAAAATGGAATTCTGATGGATGCAAGTAACTTCATCATCGTCATCATTGCACAATAAGACAGTGAAGCGAACTCCGGGTAAATTGGTCGGTACAAACCATGTAAATGAACGAGAATCGACCTTCGTGTCCAGCACGCGGACACTCGTGCATTATTATCTTACATAGTTACGTTCATACATGCACAATATTCGGTAATGCGTATCAATGACGTGGTACTTGAGATGGCAAGCTCCATAAGATGCCGAGGGCTTCAGTGTAGCGGGGAAACCATCTCTCACGAAGGTAAATTCATCTCGGTAAGTTACGGTGCGAAGCTTTCCTCTTCATCATCATCACCAGATCAGCTTCTAGTTCCTCTGAATTACTAACATTGACAGTTCACGTCCACCTGAGCGACGATTTATCGTAGAGTATGAGATCTCAAAACAAGAGCTAACTGTAAACTTTTCCGGATGTATGATACATTTCTTGTTCAACATTTAAATGATTTTATTCGCTGTCTCCAGGCATGACAACCCACAGTTCAATGTATGGCCGCTTGCAATGTCAATGGACTGTTGAGACAGTACGTTGGATTCTCCCTCAACGGATCGACTTCCAATTCAGTTGGACCAATCCGTGAACATACCGCGTTCGACGAGATAAAACACACAAAACCCACCCAAACCATGGCCCCTCGGACAGTGATGGAACACAACTTAGTGCCTCATGTTCCTAATGGTCTATCTGTTGCTTCGACTGTTCATGTTTCCAAAGAAACACCGGAACTGGTGGACGACCAACACGTCGTTCGATCAGATGTGCCTGATGGCTCCACAAGGCTTCAAAAAATTGTACCGCCTGAGTCTGGTGGAAAGATGTCTTGTCTCGTACTTCAACATACGGATGAACACTCAAGTTTAGAATCTCGTCGATTTTCGTGTAAAAGACGTCTTGAGGTCTGCACGGAACGCCTAGATTCATTGCGAGATAGGTCACTCGCTCTTTTGAATCGCCTGCTCGCAGCCAAACTACCAGAGACATTTACCGTTGGTGTAGATGATCTGACTCAACTGCCGGAATCTCTATGTCGTTTATTAGACGATGAAGAAACTGAAAGCGAGTCTGACGAGGAACCGTCAACTCAACCGAGGCCATGCTCTAGGTTCGTTGGCAATAATAATGACAATTTTTATTTGATAGTCATGAAGAAAACTGGCTGTGTTCTCGAGCTGTATCGTGTTCTGATTGGCATTGGTTGGTCTCCGAAATAAAGCGCAGTGACAGGTGTATCAAGAATTTCCGCTTACTGAGATCAAGTTTGCAAAAATGGAAATCCGGTTTGGCTATTCATGATCCCGAATGTGATATAGATTCGTCTTGTTCACGCGCAACTCCGTTCACTCCTCGTGATCGCAGACGACACTCTTATCACAATCTCGCGTCACCCAAATGCGCACGACTGATTGGGGAGTTAAGTAAGTTTCTCCGATACTGTGATATTCCTTGGTTTCAGATAAAGAGTACAACGACCCTTGCGTTCACTGTTCATGTGTTCCCCATCATACCGGACCGTGCATTCTTTGTTGTGGTGCTTCGCCATCCAACTGGATTCCTCCTTGCGATCAGCCGCAATGCGTGGATTTACTACACTCTGCCCGTCCATTAGGTGCACATATCCACCCTAAACTATCTCTTCCCGGAGGTGAGTTCGCTTTCCGTGCCATTCCGCATTTATATTATTGATGAATCATTAGCTTGCGTTCGATAAGGTTGTGCTATTCATTTAACAGTTGAATAGTTTAGTGGTCAACTTCGCGAAAGGTGTGGATTGTTGCTACTTGAAAATAAGTTTGAGTGCTAGTGTATTTATGTTCGGTATGCGTTTTGCACCTTCAAAGTGTGTAATGATCCTTCAAGATTAGGTTAGTCCAGTCCCCAACCTCACCCTGACTGGCGAAGTAATAGAGGACGTAGATAAATTTTGCTATCTGAGTAGGTATATCGCACCCTACGGATAAAGTTTCGGCTTGTTTGGTATTTGCCAATTTGAGACATCTATGGTGCCGTCGCGACCTCCGGCTGTCTGTGAAGGGTCGAGTATATACCACAGCAGCTCAGTGCAGAGACTTGGGCATTACGGTGTTCGGTGTTCGAACACCGCTGTCTACGTCGCATTGCACGAATCTGATGGGGAACCCGGACGAACAATGCTGAGGTTAGGCGTACAGTTTTAGGTAATCGCAAGTGATTGACCTCCATAGATTACGGTGGTTGGGACATGTCCTGCGCCTGTCACGAAATAGGTTGCCACGAAGAGCGATTTTTGCCGAGGCAGGCAGTGAATGGAAAACGGCCAAGGGCGTTCAAGCAAAGACCTGGCATGAGGTTATAAAAACTCTATCCAGGACACTGGGTACATAGTTCCTTAGATAGCTCCTTAGATGGGGACCCCAAGATCATTTTACCGTGTGATTAGAGACAGTGAAATAACTAAGTGTCGTCTTTCATCGTACCTAATAGGTCAGAAGGTGGAGGTCAGGCAAAGTTCAGTTCAGTCTTCTGATCCTCCAGATGTTGTGCTCAATTCCAGTTGACTTCTCAGCCGCTAAAATGGAAGAGTAGTGGGTCCAATCAGATGGATGTCCATTCCGCCATACGCGCTTCCTTGCGGTCAGGTTCTTGTTAGAACTGAAGGGTTTGTTTAGTGTTTGGACACCCTAGCAGGACCCGTCCGTAAAACTAATGCATACACAAACCAAACAATGATGTACTGCGTGTTGTCACGCAGGATAATCGGGTCCGCATTACCCATCGTATCAAGTGCTCAGAGATTTCTTTTTTAATTCCCCGTCCTTCGTACCCAATCATCTGCTTTTGCTCGTTCTTCCGACCAGTAATATTCCATTAAACAACCGGTTTCCCACTCTCCAAAGCTCACTGCCAAATAGCTCTGTAAGCAATTTACCACTAAATGAATTGCAGATTCTGAAGCCTCGTCAACCTCTGAATCTGGGGGCCGTCAACATATGGGCTCTAATGAAGTGAATCAACAACCGTCTTGTGTCTACAATGACGATTGATGTCCGATGTGTAAGGAAGACGTAAAGAGGTTAGGATACGTTTTACCTTCGTCTATCGGTCGCCTACCGTACCGCGCCATTTTCGCGGTTGCCGCTGCAAGTTGGCGAGCACCACCTGGAGGTCAACTGATGGTACGTAGATGAGACATGAAGATCTGCACAAACCGATGAGGTAGAGTAGGTATTTCACATCTTTCAGACTCTTTTGTTACACACCTAGGTGTGTTGAACAGCAGACGGGGCTAACCCCATAGTCACCAGGACATGCTGTTCAGTGATGGTAACCGTCAACCTAATCCCGGGACTTGGAGTGGCGAACCGCATAAGGGCCCCAATAGGTTAGGTGTGGTATTTCCGCTTACGTAAGACATTGTTTAGCCTAGACCTATCGTTCGTCCAGATAGTTGCTGTCGGTTGATCTTGAGGCTTCCAACAACACGGATCAATAGGTTTTGTCTGAAAGGCAAAATGTGCAGCGCAGTATCATGTCCAAGGTAATGAAGCTCATGACAAATAGGTACATGCCTTTAAACTGTTACTGGGATTAAAGAAGCCCAAAAATCATTTAAAAACCTCTTGAAGGCTATGCAATTTGAGTTTCTTGCAACCTCTTCAGGTGAACTGTTCCAGTATAGTACCACGTACCTCGTATGTCCAATCCTAAGACTACGCTACATTCTCACACTGTGCCCTGTAATGCCACTTGAAGGGATTAAATGGGTTATATCGTCAAACTTGATTTCGGAGTGACCGTTTATAATCTTGAATACTTCGATGAGGTCCCCCCTGATTCTCCTTCTTCCCAGTGAGAACATAATGGTCCTTGAGCCTCTGTCCCGTCATCATCATTGTGGCCAGACGTTGCACTCTTTCTAGACACTCACTCTCTTTCCGAAAGTTGAGTGCATGTGCTTGCTCACAATATTCTAAGTACAGCCTAACTATGACCTTATGTGGAGGGATGAGAATCTCGGGTATCCTACACGTTACCGTGTAACCGAAAACGTTCCTTACGAGCTATGTTAACTGCCCTCTGACATCGTTGAAGGTCATATGAGGTCATATGATACAATGACTCCCAGGTTCTTAACTTCACTTCCTCTCTTGAGATCAATTCCATTCTTATTGCCAAGTTGAACTTCTGTGGTCAGAAGATGACACTTGGATAGGTTAAGAGGAGGATCCCACTTTTCGGACCACCTTATAACAACTTGCAGATCCTGATATACAATCGCTCCCGCCACCTTGACTTCGTCCGCGAACATGAAGCACGGGTTGTTGATTTCCCGTGGTAAGTCATTGACGAACATTAGGAACGATAGTGGGTCTAGCCTGAGGGACACCGCTAGTCATGATTTCCGGCACTGATAAGTGCGTACCAACCTTGATTTCGAAAGCGCGGTTTGCTAGGAAGCCATTTTTCTCACTCTTCCTCCAATTCCCAGGATTTGTATTTTTTGATCTAACGCCTGATGGATTACGGAGTCGAAAGCTTTGCTTGAGTCCAGATAGCAGACCCTCGTGTAGGCGACGCTTAACTTCATTAAGAAAAACCACCAAATTCGATAAGTGTGATTTCCGTTTGATACAGCCATATTGAGCTGGCGTTAGCACTTCTATCCCCACAGGGTACGCGCCCGTATGGTCACGTACTGTCCTTTCTAGACATTTGCATAAGACCGACGTCAAATTAATGGTCTATAGTTTTCGCCTTCTGCTTAAACCCAGATTTGTGCAAAGTGTATTCGCCTTGTTATCCTCACTTGAGACAAGTCGCCTGTCAGCGCTTTCTGGTTTGCTTGTATCACTTTCGACTCCCTGTGGCCAGTGCTGTCTAAATACGCTTTCCACCATGGTCGTTGCCTGAGTCTTCTAAACCCGTGTTGTAAACTCCTCGGTAAACGACCTTTTATCGCTGAGCATCTCCCGGTCGAAACCTAACAATACCGCTTGAAGACTCCTCATGCACACCCCCATACAGCGGACCATTTTGATCCCCGGTTTACTGTATTCCGCAAGTATATTAAGCTAAAGGACAGCTTGTTCACTTCCCTAGTGGGACCTCTTTATTGATACAAATGAAATCCGACCTTGCTCTAAGTGCAGCGAAGTCGAGGACTGAAAGTCTGGTTGAAAACGAACCGGATAGGCTCCCTCACTTGCTGCAAAAGCGCGCGGAAATGAAGTCACTCCAGCAGCACCCATCCCGTAGTTCCTCTGGGAGCTCGTTCTTCCAAACTAATTCAACCTATCTGACTCACGATAGGAAATCTATGGGTCCGTTAAATCACCTTTTGTAAGGTATGCAGGAGTACATTGTCCTCTACCATAGTTGAACTAAGCGCCTTATAAATGCAAGCAATGCCCATTGGTCCCGATCCAACTCTTAGATAGCAAGCAGTAACCTGAATGTTAGGAGTTTCCAGCTGCAGTGACCGCTCCCATTGGTGACAAGTAGAACGCATCGTTAAAAAGACTCCACCCTCCTTGCCTCCCGTCAACTGTATCTTGTTTGTATTCAGTGTGCTCCTGTAATCGCTCCTAATCCGAAGTCTCAGTCACGGTAATTAAATCTGCGCCTGCTGCCCCCCCCCGTTTGCCTCTGAGGCTGTAGTTGGTAAACCAGATTGCAACACCGGGGACTTTTGCCTGATTCTGCTCAGGCCATCACTTGTTAGGGCATCCTTGGGCATAAAACCCAAGATAGCGTTATATTTTTTGTTTTAGACAGGAGTGACTCATGGATCACTTTAGCATTTTAATATTTTATGCTATCATTTTCAATACTAATATCCTAAACGCTTAAACAATACTTCGTCCCGTCCTCTGAGGGACATATCAGCAAACCAACAGCAGTGACCTTGTCATTTCTTATCAGACCACAGTGCTAGACTGTATACTCGGTCTGTTGACCGCAGGTTCGCTTTCCTGTCTTATCCCTCAAAATGGACGCAATCCCTGTTCGTCTTCGAATGCATTGTGAATTGGGCTGCGATCAGTGAAATTCACCCCGCTTTATTTCGCTTTGCAATGATGGTAACGATAACAATAATAACAACCGGCACGTAGTTTTTATCCACGATTAACCGGATACTGATCATTGAACTCATGCCTTTCCCTAGAGAAACCGAGTTGTACTCTGCTGTTATTTTATCTTCCCCTAATCGTTTGCTCAATGAGCCCAGTGCCGCAAATTCATGTGAGTCAAAGACAGGTTACTGGGAATCTTTCTTTGGCAAACCAAATATTGGCTTAGTAATAGGCACGATCGTCACACGCTCTCTGGAGGGAATATCAATAACTTCTGTTGGACTTTATTCTGTAATATTGACAGGCTTAGCCTTTTGAAAATAATGGCGAAGTGGATCTTTTTGGTCATCTGAACCATGACTCCAACCGGACCTTGTGTTTCGTCACTCCTAGTCCCAAGGTTTGGGTTGCCGGTTTCTATGGTTGAACAGCAGGTCTTATTGACTTGGGGAATTACTGTCCACTATTCATCACACAAAGATGTGCCATGCAAAATATCTTCGGAAAGCTACCCTGGGCATCGTTTTGTTCTAGTCACATAGATCTTTTAGCTCGCCAGTTTTGAGATTACAGATGATTCTGATTATATATACTGAACACGTTACTAGATTAAGATGACGTGCATAAGGAGTGGCATTTAATTACGTTTGCGGGACCTTTTTCGTCGCGACGGTCATCTATGGGGCTTATTTTCACACCTAGAAGTTCAGAAAAGTTGTTAACCTCGACTCTCAGTGTGAATCTCGTCGCTAAATGGGTACTTAAATGCTCGAAGTAGTACCGGACTACGTTGTTGAGTCAGCAATGATCAATGTAATACCTGCGTATCTGATTTGTCTATAGTTTTAAGTTAGCTTGTCACAGTGGTCCACACCCATTAGGTTCACTTCACAGTTTAGGATCAGAGTTTCTCTTAAGCCCTCCACCGCGCTTTCTATTGGCAGTTGGTGCTTCAAAGTGAAGGTGGAAGTATGACGTGGATGCAAAAAAGATATTTAAAACTATCCGGATATATCGTACAGAACGCACCTCTTCCTACTGGGGGTTCGGAAATTATGTATGGGGGTTTTTCGGAGATCTGGCAGCTAACTGCCGCTTATGGTGTTCACGGTATCATTTGATTGCGGACTGATTTCGTCTTAACCTCGGGTTTATTTTTTCGGTCACATAAACACCCACTCGTGACTAGTAAGTGTTGGTGCTGGTAAAAACCTATTGACCAACCACAATACATAGGTTGAAATTATTGTCGTTGATGGCATGATGGCGAAGAATAAGGAAAGTATGACATGCGACTCGGCCCTCATCCAACATGCCAACGTTCCAACCTTTTGGTGAACGCAGTGTCCGCACTCCAGTGATCAACTGGCGATCGTTCCCACTCAACCAGTTCAGTTATCAACGCCAACAGGCCGCCGTCCACATGTCGGCAAGGTGGGGATTGACACTTCCACCGACACTGCCCGTTCCGCCAGCACCGTTCGGCGGTACCACAAAGGTTAATTCTGCCAAAGACGCAGTTACAACCGAACGAATCCTTCCTCCAGCCAACCCAAGCCAAACGAGAGTGACTCTGGCGCTCACTCTTACAGTTTGTCCGCACCCTTCAAACTCAATAGCATTGACCGCCGAAAATTCGTCACGGTCGATATCAGTGACTGTCCAACACGGTTAAAATTGGATACCGCCTCCGATGTAACCATTTCCGAAGACACCTGGTGAGCAGTGGGTTCGCCAGCGATCCAATCCTCGTCGTTGTTTGCGATGAGCGCCTGCAGCGGTTCCATGCAGTTCAGCATGCAACTGCACTGCCGTGTGTCCAGTCTACAAGCCACGATCGATACTAGTTGCTACGTGAATCGTTTCATTCTCAATTTTCTGGACTTCGACTAGCTCGAGAAACTCTGACCGATCGGTCTATCAATCAACGACATTTGCCGCACCTTGCAAGCACCAACGGTTAGTGTCAAACCTGTCAGCCTTCATCCTTCGGACAACTCTGCAAAGCTCACTCCCACTCGCTGCCGTCTTTTCCGCGGAAAGGAGAAGAACAACGGTACCAACACACACTCTCATTCACCATGACGTCCGACCTGTTTGAGCGAAAGGACCCAACACCAACTGCCGCCTCCGCTCCGTTCGAGATCATCGTTGATGGCGATACCTGGGTCCGCCATAGCAAACTGCTCCGACCGCGACCAGCAGATGCGAACCTGCATGCTGACTCCTCGGCGAGGCCAAACAACATGGGGAGGTGATAAGGAAAAGACCATTTTTCTCTATGAGAGTGACTATTTCCCTTTTATCTTACCTGTTTTCCTAATTATTTTATAAAATTTGAATTCCCCGACTTTCGCGCCGGGAAACCCTCAGTTCGCACCATCGGCTGTACTTGATTTTGATTGGTCCAATCTTTCGTAATCCTGTACTTCCGAGCTAATTTTCAAGGTCATCACTGGCCGGTCCCGAAACTGTATGTAAACAGATGAGTTGTTCGCAGCCATCGGCCTTTTGGGTCGAGCCAAATACACGACCTCATCTGAAGGCCTGTCTTCCGTCTCTCTGGTTGGATTCCGGGATCGTACTACTCTCACGGGACGTTCTCCCGATTCTCTTAGGAATTGCGCTGGGTACCGCAGTCGGGCGTATTCGTGTTGTATTCATCCGATCACTGGGTCGTTACGGTTCCTGTTCGTGGTCAGTCCTACTGCTCGTTCCGTTTGGGTCACGGTCCAAGCTAGTACGGTCTTGTTTATCCGAACGTTACAACATGAATGATCTATCCTGTGAATCAGGATCCAACGAAATAACTTCGATCTCGTCGACTATTCCTCCCTAACATCCAAGTTCCACTCACCGGCTCATCGTCAGATATTCGCCTCATTTTTTTTTATCAATAACGCTTTGCAATCAGAGCGGTTGCTTAGTTACATGATAGTTACTATGATGTGAAGGCGCATTTACATTTTTGTGCTCGTCTTCAATTCTTGTCTCAGACAGTTCAACCGCACACGTTTTACATACTATTAATGGCTTTTATTTTTCGAAGTATGGTCAACATATCCGCATATTTTTAATTTTTGCCTATCTTGAACAGCTTGCAAAATTGGGAAGTTTTCAGTTTGAATACTGCCGCTTTCATATAACTAGCTAATATGTACCAAGGGCAACGAAATCATTCACTGCGTGTACTGCAAAATATCCTGTTCGTCCATGAAAATAAAGCACAATATACTGTTTTTGGTTGAAACGAAATGAGGCGCCTTTGCTTTATCTTCGCTAGATACCTTGAAAGGCTGCAAAATTCTTCACACGGTTTTGTTGTTTTCATTAATCATTTTCCTGGTGAATGTGCATATAGACCGTCAGTGGGTGGTTCTAGTTACGTTTGGCTAGCTTTTGTCGTTCTGTTTAACCGATCGATACCGTTGGTGGTACCAGCTCTCACAAATATGGTCTACTCTTCGTCTCGCGGAGACGTTTGATTGGCACATATTTGTTTTGGCCTGTTCCAGTGTTGAAGACTCCCAGATGACCCTGGCTTTAAACAAATTCTTTCAAAATTGCAGATGTTCAGCTCTCACTTCGACTGGAATCTCGTTTGGCGACTCCCTCTAATTTCACCTTTCGAGAGCACAAATCTACTCTGCATCCAGTCAATCAAGAGGACAAGCCGTGCTGTCTGAGGTCTCCCCGTAAGGGAGTTCAACGCCGAATTCGACGGGTCAATGGCTTCTATCCTCTGCGAAATGAGCTCAAAATGGAGTCATTACCAAGCAGATTTCAAAAAGAATTACACTCTTCCCAACCTCTTGCATCATCATCATCGACGACGCCAGGTGGTAGCCGCCCAAACCCTAACCCATTTCGTTCACATTCAAAGGCACTCAACGCCCCATCTGCCCTCCGACGAGTAAGTTATCCCTAAGACCTAATTGTTACTGTAGGCCTGAAGGTGTACTAAATGGGTTGTTTTCTGATGAATGTTACCATTTTTTCTTCGGTTCACAACTGTTCGTGATTTAGCTGTGGTTTTAAGCATCATTTACCTAGGCCATTGTACGACAAATTACGGTAGCTTTGTGACCAGTGACCGTAGGTATATTTAAGCTTCGAACGGTGTTTGCTGAACTAAAGACCTTTCTTAATCATATCCGCATCGCCCAGGTATGTATATTTCACATACGACTGAGGCCAAACTGTGTACGAAACAGCTCACGGTACAATGAACTTTATCAAAAGAAAAAAGTTCCATGATTTGCATGTGGGTGAAATACTGCCAGGTTTCCCAGGCCAAGGTAGGTGAGTTTTCTTGCGGAGTTCACGAGTCGGAGTCTTCAGCTAGTTAAGGTCTGAACCACAAAGCAGCGGGGTGGTGTGTGAAAACAACGATCCTTCGCGGGTCGCTGTCCAGTTCATCGGATTATACGCCCTTTGGACGGGGTCAACCGTCCAAGGTGCTCAGTACACCTCGATGTGCAATTGAGCCGGTGACCACTGCCACAACCGGGAAGATGTATGTGTGTGTGTGTTGTAAAATGAAGCGTCTTACGGTATTTCTCCTAAACCTTCGTCATTACCAGTAGATGCGAGTTCAATGTTTTGCGTGTACCAACCGTCTACTTTACACTCTGCGCTTGCGTGACAAAGCTGGAGGAAGCGCCGCGGAGTTCAGATCATAACCTGGAGTAGAGGTGTGACGAAGTTAGCCTCAGCATTTGTTTCGATTGTTGCAGCTTACCTGCCAGGCTGTGGTCCAAAGGATGGAGATTGCCGATAGAGACGCGATTGTTGTGGGGTTTGTTTGTCAAACACGATTCTCCATGATAAATGATAAAGCCTCAAAACATGTGAGATATAACTAGCTAAGAATTAGCCATGCATTCTCTGTTCTGTTGTTTCATTACTATGTACTCATTCTTACCATTATCACCGCTATTGCATCGGCACCGGTCAAAGTGCGTGCTGTGTATATTCAGCTACAATCTCCCTTCGCATTTTCTGCTACTGGGTGAAAGAATCGCAAGCTAACTAGGCGTACAGTTTTAGGTAACCGCGATCGTCCACTGGAGGATGTGGTCGACCTCCATAGATTACCCTGGCTGGGATGTGTTTCGCATTTCACTCATTAGGTTGCTACGGCGCTCGGTGTTTGCCGCAGCAAGTAGTAAATGAAGAAAGGTCAAGAGCGGTCAAACAGATCTGTCAGAAGGTTATGAAATCTCTGACCATGAAACTATAGCATATCGATCGTGTTATGCCTTCGGAATGGGCACCTCGGGAGCATCGTAACTGGTGGTTAGAGGCACTGAGTGATATGGCTGTTGTAAGCAGTGTCGTTCGTATGTTTACTTACTTGCTGCCTTACGGTATATGAATTCTCTATTTTCTTGACTCAGCTCTCAGCAATCTTCCTTCTGTTCCTATCGAAATGGGTAGTGAAAAGACCGAGAACGAAACCTTTGGACGAAATTGCATGATTGTGAAAACTGGAAACTATCAGATGCAACTTCTGAATATGTATCAACGGTTGTTCAAGAGCACCGAATAATATGTGCCAGAGCTAACGGTAATGGCGTAGTGATTGTCGCTGCCTCCAGACCTAACTGTCCACGATTGTGTGATACTCTAATATAAATTCTGGTTACCAGTAGTATATTTTGCTTTCCTTTTCTGACCTATCTCACATGTTTACGTGACATTGATTGTGGGCTTGGTAGCAGTAAGTTCCTTTTGCTAGAGGTCCATTTTCAGGACAGCATTTTAAAATTACATCCCCTAGTATATCTCGGAAAGTTTTATTCACTGCCTTCCCTTGTCAAGGAAGCTTTCACGAACGTGCGTATTCGGGGCCAACATCTTAGGCTACGGTCTGATGGGGGATCCTCTGACTAAGAAACCCCGATTTCGCACCTAGACTGCTTTCCGACTATCCTGATCTCGATGACCGTCTACTCGTTTTGGCAACGAGGTATATCAAACAACCATTGGCACTTGAACTAGTTCTCAGGGAGCAACATTTATTCAACTCAATACCGAATCTCATTTAATTGCAGTTGTCTATCCTCCAAAAGTCACCTACGTAAAAACCTATTGAGCAATTGGATTGTACGACATGAAGAGTTTTGTGTCGTTAGCGTTACAGTATGACAACAATGATATTAATTTTTGTAGTCCTAGTTCTGTCAGTTTTCAGGTCAATCGCTTATCACTTACCGTCAATACACTTTTAACCGTCTGGACCACCGCAAACTGTCTGTCGTTATTTGACCATCCCTTCCATCGGTGAAACGAACGTATTCTATTAAAACTGGCATTCGTGTGCAATTGTTGGTTACGAGTCACTCGTTAGATCTCCGAGATAAGAAATAACCATTCCCCAAATCGAAATTTGGGTTAAACTGCTGCAAATACAGAGTAGTCAAAAACCACAGATCGGTACCATATATTGTTGCGTAACGTGTACATAACTTTTGAACACAAGCACACAAGCATGAGCGTGCGAATTTATATACTGTCTGTAATACAGATCGATACAATTTTTCTCTGGACAACGGAATGTGCCCAATCAACACAAGTGACGAACACTAGTCTGGGATGACGATTGCGGAATAATACACTATTTCTATTGGGACAGAGGACTGAACTCGTACCAGTTCATTTAGTCATCGGGTATTACCGTTAGCCGCGTATGCGTACGCGCTTCAACGCCCCNTAACAGAGCTGGGTTCAAGTTATGCAATAATCCACTAATCCGTGATCTTTTCTCATTGATTGTATCTGCAGTCGTGCAACAGATTTCCAGTGGGGCCTTTTAAGAATAAGGCTACTTTTGGGTCTTGTTCTGGCATGCTAGTATATATATATATATAACGGTTGATCCACGTATTTGCGAAGGAGATAACGGATTCGAATCGAAGGCATTAAATGGATGGTTGCCGGGAAAGTAAAAAATGTAAACCATAACTGCTTTTTCGTGTACAGTTTGCTGTCACTGATTACTAATCCCCCACATGACGTCGAAGAAACAGAATTTTCGCTGACGGAATAAGTTATTTCGGATTATTTCCTTCCAGATATTAAATTTGGCCCCTGATTCTGAAGCGTCGGCTGACGTATTACGTGATCAGTCGCAGGAGCGTGATACACTTTGAAAGCACTTCAGTGTTTCCCGTCGTGCGATCTACCTCCAGCTGAACATTAGTAACTCATTCTCAACTTGCACATCAACCTTGGTCAGCACAACAATGGTCCCATGCAGCGTTTTTATCCTTGGCCAACTCGAGGGCGTTTGGGCAAATCGTCACATTGATGTCTTCACTGTAATCTATGTGGATTGTCACTGCAGCATTTATCTCCTCTAGTCCAACCCCGTCACCTTTTACACAATCCTGTCAGCTTTTACACTCAGTCATGAGTGTTTGCCCCGTTTCCTTCTGTTCTTGTCATTCACATTTACTGTGTCCCACTTCTGAGAAATGCCAAAATAATTTTCAACTTCATTACAGAACGTTTACACAGCTCCCGTTTCCAATATGGCGCATTGTAATGTTCTTGACTGCGTTCGTTGTCATCGCTGATCCTTTGTCAGTTTCCTCACAACCGGTTGTGTTGTGCATTGTGCCAATCCGATCTGTAAATTTTGTACATTGTCCTTTCCCTTGTCACGCTTTCTTGAAATAATAGATTGGTCACTTGTGACCGTCCTTCGTATTGGTGTGGTCTTCTTTTCTCTGATGTGCAACCGGTGTCGTTAACACTATTGGTCCTCATTTATGGTCAGTGTTCGAGTGTTCTACTCGTAGCTGTTTTTGACAGGTCAAACTAGTCAGCTGTCCGATCTGGAGTATACAGATAATATTGTACTACTGAGTAAAGGTAAGTTGCAGGCTTTTGTGGATAGTTTAAGTGCCAGCGTAGCCATGTTTGGCATGCATTTTGCAGTGTAAAATGTTGCTACGAGGCTGGGTTGGTCCAGCTCCTTGCCTCATTCTAACTGGGTAATTGATGGAACAAGTGGACAAGTTTTGTCATTTGGACAGCTATATCTCACCCGGTGGGCGCATCACGGATGAAATGTCAGCTCGCATACAGACGGCTCGGTTTGCATTTGCCAACTTGGGATATCTGTGGCGCCGCTAACACACCTGCCTGTCTGTGAAAGGTGTAAACTACATCACTTCGGTAACTTCTGGTGTAGAACTTGTCCATTACGAATAAAGGATTAAGATAGACTGTCTACGCAGGATTGCACGAATCTAATGGGGTAACGGATGAGGAACGCTTAGGTTCGGCACAATTTTGGGTCATTTCGATCGTCCACTAGAGCCAGTGACCGACCTCCATAGATTGCGTTGTTTGGAGCATGTGTTACGGTTGTCACCAGATAGGTTGCCACGATGAGCAATATTTGCCAAGGCAGACAGTGGGGAGGGGGGGAAGTCAAGGTTGGTCAAACTAAGACCTGGTATGAGATTATGAACACCATGACCAGGAGACCTGGTCATATAGGTAACGTTAGGCTCTCTGGATCATTGTAATCAATGGTTAGCGACACTGAGTGATATGGTTTAGTGGAGCTCGTGCACTGTCTCAATTTCTTTGCAATCTTCGTCTACTGACTTCCCTTTCTCTTCGATTCTACTTTCAACCTTCTTCCCCTCTTGCTTCATCCAAACGGGCAACCAAAGCTGGCGCAAGAAACTGCTTGATCAGTGGTTGTACTGAAACCTTGTTCGCCTTTTATGTAAATCTACATTGCTACAAATCCGTAGGCATGGCACACTAGCACAATTCTCATGCGTAATTTTACTCCCGTTTTTCATCTTGGTCATGCGATTGACAAACCACATTCGTATAGCAATCAAATTTCTGGAGAGTCTGGTCATAGATCAACGAAACCATTTGCTGTAAGTGAAAGCGGTTTGCCCTCTGTTGGAGGATTTTGATCGGATAAAATCGGTTGCTTATGAGAAGGTGCATAATATCTCTTACGAACGAGATAAAAGTCATCGAAATGAGCAGCGAGCATAGTTTTGTGTTCGCCAAGCGGAATAGCGAAAGGACTGAACTCAAGAGAATACGAATTGTATGAATTATTGCGAAGATTATCTAAGTGTGCTAGATTCGGCAAGATATCTGACGAAGAATGTCTCGGAGATCACCTTTTCTGATAAATTGAAGGTACCACCGGAAGTGATCGATTGTATAACTGACAACACACTGCAGCCTTTCTCTGGGTATGTGTATACCTCACAAAGTTCCTTTTGATCAAAAAGTAAATTACTAACGATTATTCCTGTTCCCCATTCCGTGTCGACCAACGTATACGATCTTGGCTGAGAATTAGTGTAGCCTATCGAATTTTGTGGTTTTCTGTAAATGCGTGATTCAAAGAATTATGTTGACTTATATCAAACTTTATGCAATGCAACGGTTCAGTTGCGGTCGGTGAGAAATGCCACCTGAGCTAGGCCCCTGGGATGCACTATAGAGAAATAAGTGCATTGATTAGAATTCACTCTTTATCTTGAACCATCGATTGACTGCGCTACATATCCTCGGGATTATTTTTGTTTATGATTAATACTATAGAATGATAACTCGCAAGGTTTACCCGCGGTCACAGTTAATCCGCTTTAAGCATGATTTGCTCACTGCTGTGCCTTATTTTTGGATTCCTACTCAAACGAAAAATCGCTATCCCAACACCGCGAGCTTCGGATGCCGAATCGCCTGATACAGGGTGAAGCGTGAGGTTGACGTTGGATCGGGAGAACGCAGGGAGACTATAGAAGTAGGGTCTTGAATGCGTAAGCTGCCCCTCATCGTGTTTTTTGCTGGAGCAACCTCTCCAGGGGCGGATGTGGATAGGAGGAAGCTATGAGGTGCCCAAGCTGCTGGCTTTGTGAGACAGCTTTGTCTGGCCTCTACCCGTTCACCTTTCAGGCGACTGGATCTACGGCTGTGAAAAGCCATACTGTATAGCTTGCAGGGTCATGAAGGCACACAAGCCATCACAGCACACCAAGGTGCAGTCCCGTCGTGATTTCAAAAGCTTCAGTATGGTCGGTGGTGGGTGTCTGTAGTTGCGGCTGGTCACCCTGCCCTCGCACCTCGCGAAATGCTCCCATACGACCAAGCGTCTCAAACAGCCTCTGCTGAGAAAGCCCTACTCTCTGTCTTGTCGTGGCGGTGTTTTCCCACCAAAGTGAGAGGACGAAAAGCCGATATCCGGGGCTATAACCGGGTTGATGGACCAATGGTAGTTCACCTAGGGGAGTTGATCAAAAACCCTGATTCCAAACCAACCATGAAGAGGCGTACGAACCATACACGCACCTTGTCTCTTACCGGCTCGATTGGGCATCGAGGTGTATTGGGCACCTTGGACGTTTGACCCCGTCCAAAGGGCACATAATCCGATGAACCGGACACTGGCCCCCAATGGATTGCGAACTCTGAGTTCCGTCCTACTGTCTTGCAGGTCAGGCTTTCTAGCCGAAGGCTTCGGGTGGGGTCCCCGAATCTTCAGCAGTGTTGCTCAAGACAACGGCAGAAACTATAGTCGTGTTCCCATGCGAAAGAAAAGCTTCCGATCAGGTTATTCCGAAAAACGTCGCAGGTGAAGTTAGGGACTTTCAACGTTCGAACACTTATGCAAGTTGAGGCTCAGGCAACACTCGCTCGCACACTGGAAACGCTTGCCATGGACGTTTTGTGCCTTACTGAGACATGGCTACAGGATTCGAGCACCGTACTGCAACTCGCTTCACCGTCTCCGGATTCTGCAAGCTCGTTCAACTTCTGCCTCTCCGGAAATCGGATGACAGAGGCCGCTGGTCAAGCCGGCGTGGGGATAACACTAAGTGCACATGCAGCAGCGATTTTACTCGACTGGAATTCCACTCAATTGTCGACTCTGCGCCATCCGTCTGAAAAGATGATGAGTGCATCTCGTAATGGGACAAAAGGCTCTGCCTGTTCGTCATCATGGCTTATGCGCCGATGGACTGCGGTCTCGACGCAAAAACAGACGAGTTCTACCATCAGCTCACCAAACTCCTCCACAGTAGACGACACACTGACATCGTGATACTCGCCGGCGACTTGATCGCATAAGTAGGTAGGTTAGACACTGACGAAACCTCACTTGGTGGCCAGCATAGTCTCGCTGTTAGAATTGACAACAGCAACCATCTTCTGCAAATCTGCCATGATCCGTCTTACTCTTACGATTATGTACTCTGATGCTTTTTCATCCCGTAAGAAACATTCTATATCGTACACATGTTCTCCCAGTCTCCCCCAGTTCATCTCTACCTCCATCTCTCTCGAGTGCTTCAGACGATCGTACTAACAGTAGTGCCTCGGGCGGAAGTTCTACCGCTGTTCGCTCTTGTTCTACCTCAACTGGCATCCAAGTCTCACCGATTCCTCCACCAGCTGAAGCCATTCTTCGCCCTCTATACCCATTCAAACTAGACATGTTTAATGTGCGTATTCTGATGCGTATAGGACAACAGGCCGATTTAGCTCGTACCCTCGAGATCCTAGCCATCGATGTGTGTTGTATCCCAGAGACTCGCATTCAAGATTCCAGCTCCATTATCCGATTGACGTCCCCATCAAACCCATCAGTGAAGTTTCACTTACTCCTCTCTGGGGACCTTGAGGCTGCGGCTTCCGGTCTTGCTGGCTTTGGCGTGGCTCTCAGTGAGAGAGCTGAGGCCGCTTTCCTGGACAACACAGTTCGCAGGACTCTGTGATGAACTGAAACGGTTCCTAAAAGAGGATCGAGAAACCTGATGGGCACAACGCGCTTCAGAGATGAAACTAGCCTCCGCTTCCGGTAATGCTCACAACCTTTTTCGACTAATCGGAGCCACCGGTAACAAAAAGCAATGCATCAGTGAAACCATACGCGAAATTAATGGCGAATGTATCCACAATCTACCACGTCGGCTTGGGCGCTGGGCGCAGCACTTTCATCAACAATTCAGTTGGCCATCGACATAATCACCTCCATCTCCCGATGTCTGTAGTGCTCCATGGTCTGTGGACATTTCATCGCCTGCGGAGGAAGAAGTCTTCCGAGAGCTCAGACTTCTGAAACGCCGCAAATCGCTTTATAATTACAATTACAGATCTCCGCTTGTTGTTGGCACACTCGAACAGGTTTACGGAAGCCGATGTTTGCAGGGTTCGAGTCAGTTTTGCAGACTTGATCAAGGTCCACTTGATGTCTGCTAGAAGGACTGAGACTGATATATACCATCTTAGGTGTATCGATTTTCACCGCTGTCCTCTGAAACCGATCACTTACGAATACCTATCGGTTGTTATTGACCAGAAATCTCTGCAGTTGTCATGTGGTTTACTTTAGTAGTTCGGTGTTATTGTTGCGGACTGCCCTTTGGGGTAGGCATATCCATAGGCTACTCCATTATCAATTTTTCTAACACTGATGTAAATGTTATCGGTTTTGTGCATAGGCGAACCGAACTTGTATGCATGAGCTAGATGCACTCATAGTGATTGTACTATTTTTTCGGTACTTCTCATCAGGCCAATACAGTACACACAATCGAACATGTATAGACATAACACAGCGTGATAATCTGTAGTGTAGGTACTCATACAGTTATTGTGATGATTGATGTTGAGAACTGTGTCCGGATGGACCAGTCAAGGATGAGTCAAACTGATGTGTCTGTTTCACGATCTTGCTGGCCTCAAGCCAGGGCAGCAGTAGGGTCGTGACAAATTGTTTTTGCAAACACAGTATTGGTTGGTTTAGCCTAATCACGGTCGCTTCGGCTGTGCACAGAATTCTGTCTCACCCCTTTTGATTGGTTATATGCTACCCGGTAGATGACCTTGATTGCCTCCCTACGTGTCAGTTCGTGACCCGTGTCGATAACTGTATGAGTACTTACACTACGGATTATCACGCTGTGTTGTGTCTATACATGTTCGATTGTGTGTACTGTATAGGCCTGATGAGAGGTACCGAAAAAAACATGTCTTTGCCACTTTCGCACTTCTTTGTCAGAACAATGGGAGTATTTTGCGATCTAAGATTGTACTATTCGTTAGTTCCTGTTTTGAATTTGATATCCAATCCGTTAAAGGAGTGGAATAATGTGGACAGAAGCCTACTAACCGACCTGGCGCATTTAAATTTTTCGTTCAAAAGGAGCGGATGGGGGCACGAAATTATGCCTATTTAGTGCGTTCTTTTTCCGGGTAAATGGTAACGCTGCCTTTGAAAGCGTCCGACCAGATTCCAGTTTGTTCGCTGATATCGATTGGTTGTGTCCCGTCTTAGCATAAAGCCTGTTAATTGAGCGATTTTCACCATTGCATAACCGGTTAGACCAAACTAGACAAAGGCGGGGTGGGGCACGTGATGTCCCATTTTTAGGTCGTCTAGTTGGCACAGTGCGCGTTCCCATAAGCCTAGTTTTCGGTTGTATCCTGATTGGTCGGCATACTCCATAGATAAATCTATGGGTTGTCTGTTGAATGGATATGTGAACAAGCAGACGGATGACTGTATCTCGAAACTGGTTCTCGCTAAGCCTCCGTGGATTTACACGATAGACTGAAAAATTGTCACAGTAAGACGGGATCTAAAGTGCGATAATAGTTTTGGCCTTAACAAACAGAACCGAAGCGTCACAATCTCGGATGCATTCCTCTGCTCTTAATCCCAAAATAAACGGCGACTTCCAAAGAAAGATTACGAGCAGGATGGGCGGAACATGCAACAGTCTACGCCTCAGTTCACCGGTTTCCGCAAATTGCTCATACCAAGTAAGTAACTTCGCTCGTGACTGAGTCTTTTTTATCCCACAGCCATACAGATTGGTTTCTCAGAGTCATTTCTTCTTGATCGGAATACTCCCCATCACCTCAAAACGAGGAAGCTTGCTGGGAGCCACATCACTCGTTTCATCAACAAGGCCAATGTCAACGAGTTACACATGTTTCGGTGCCCGATACCGACCACACAACAGTGTCTATCCTCAGTATGACTTGTGAGTTGCCATCAAATTAGAGTCAGGACACGGCCGGAATGAGCGATCACTTGCACTCGATTTATCTTATGTCTTTTTGCATCATCCCAGAGAAATTGTGGTTGCAGTTTGTTAATATTTCTTATTAAGTCGAATAAAGGGTTAGCATCGGTTGGAATGATTATTTTCACAGAAAACTGTCATCGACCAAAACCGGAAAGTGCTTGGTAAGACAACATAGTATTTCGTGGGGTCAGCTGAACGTTATCGTACGGCATCCAGTTGACTTCAAACTGTTTTGAGCTGTCATAGATGTCCAGCCAATAAATGCGGTTTCGGTTTACCCTATGAACTATTTTAGGTCTGTCTTTACGTGGTTTAATTGTTCCACCTCAGAACGAAAAGAACTGTGTGCAATTTGATCTATTGTTACGGAACACAGTCCACTAACGATGGTTCAGCGGGTATAAGATTTATGCAAAAACTTCTCTCTGTAAAACCTTTTGAGTGATGTTAGGTTGTTCCGTTAGGGATTTGATACACCATTGTTTGTGTGCGTCGTATTCCATGTTCGCAAGCAAATCTTGTTTCGCCCAGTTGGCCATAAACTTCGGCATTACATTTCCCTAAACATAGCTCCTTTGGCAGGTTTTGAATATTTTCCTAATCTTCCGTACAGGGAATCAGCTGTGTTTTGTCAGATCTTCATGATCTTGACCAGTTCTTTTTATGACATTCTAAATTTTCTGGACTGCATGCTGTGATCTGGGGACACATCACACCTCATTTGCTTACTCGTTCGCATCAAGTTGTTTTGTCATTGTTCGAACCTGTTAGGACAAGTGAACGATTGGTTGCATGTTGAGCAAATCTGCTGAATATTTTCTCCATAACTCACGGACTGACCATCGCATACATCCCGTGACAGAAGCGTTCCATCCTCTAGCTACGCTGTTTATCTCCGTTTTCACGTACAACCCCGCCACTCAGATTTGGTGGTAGGCTGCTTTTCTGTCGTCCGGTTCAATACCACGCCCAACCTGGAGACCCCTCATGTGGTTTGTCACTCCAAGTCCCGGAGCTTAGGTTTCCGTCACTGAAATACAGGTCTTCAGGACTATGGGGTCCACTCCATTCGCTGTTCATTACACAAAAAGTGTAATAAAAACACGAACATCAGAGGTTTTGAGAATTTAACCGACAACCGTCCACACAAAGACCAAATCTCCAGGAGCGATTGTAATAATTGGAGTACTGTACCGGACTGTTATCCAGTGGTTGAGTGACTCGTAGATACGAAACCCAAGTCTGATTCCAGATAACGAGAAGTCGGTAATCTACGTGTACCATAAGCAGGCAAATATGTACAATAACAAGCACCATATCTCAAATTGTGGCCCTATCCGGTCTCCACGGTACAAGAACAAGATACCAAACCGAACCGAACCGGAGCAAAACCTGTGGCGTGATTAATTTTTCCAACCAAGTCGAGACACCGCCCCACAAAAATAATCACGCCAGCTCGACACATCAAACACTACTCAGTCATGATTCCCCCCTAAGCTACTTACAACACAATTATTTATGCAGGATACATGTAAATACCAACATAATCGATCATTGTCCTCTTTGACCACTTCTTTGTAGCAGCGTACGCAGGCTCTTGATAAAATAATGGTTGTTCTCCCAATGGCCAAACTTGAGGAGTAATCACTGTTTGTACCGATTGTGCCACGCAACGTTCTTGGGTAGTTTCATCCCGTCTAAGAACGACTGCCGTATGCTTCGGTTCCAGGTTCCAACAGTTGAAGATCCTATTTGTTTGATCTGTTGTTTCCAATTTAGCGCGGGAGGTCCCAAATGCGGTTTCGACTTCATTGGCCATAATAGTTCCGGAATTTTGAGCAAGAAGGGACGATCAATAACGGAAGCGGTATCCTTAGCGATGAATGTGCAAGATCTAGGCTTGTGTGATGGATTGTGTGGTACTCTCGTGGAGAGTGCAGACGATAGGTTGGAAGTCTTCGTTATGATAGTGCCATTGGTCATTCGTCAAACCTACTCTTGATAGTGTAGGTACCAATTGCAACCTCGGAGTGCACACATAGTTGGTTGGCGCTTTGTTCATAAACACAGAGCAACTGTTCGTACGTATGGTAATAACGAAACGTAATTGAGAAAGGTAATGTGGTATAGCTTTGTCATAACTAGGCATTAGTTCCGGATCCCGATCGAGCCTTTGTTTCGGATAAGAGAATCTCTTCGTTTTTATCGGGCGGCTCTGTAACTTCAAGCCTGCAGGGAACGGATACATCGAAGGAGCCGTCTGTAGCCAGCCGTGTTGTATCTACCGTCTTCAAAGACAGTTGTTTATCTCTGGTGACCTTATTCTCAACATACATCTCAAACTGTTGAATAAAGGTCCGGTAACTTTTTGGATCGCTAACGATGCTGTTTGGTTCTACTTTCGGTAGGTCCGGGCAATGAACAACCGCGGACGATGTTGACCGTGGTCCAGCAAGTTTTCGAGTTCCGAGTTCGCACTGAGGAAACTCTTTGGCTACCTAGGCAGGTCACAGGGCCTTTTGTACCGGTCGATCTGCGACCGTTTGTTCTGCTCTGCTTCCTCCTTGATTCGTTGTTGTTCCTCCACGGCCACGTCTATCTTGGCCATCTCAGTTTTAATCTTTGCTAACAACAGCTCACGTCGCCTACGGGCCACTATTTCCTGAATTTCCAGCTCTAATTCTTGTTCTACCAGTCTTTCTCTAATTTGGGCCTTGAGCAACTTGAAACGGGCAATTCTGGCATGAGACTTGGAACTAATATCGGAACCATGGCAGGAAATAGCATTATCAGTGACTTGCTTTGTTGCCATGAGTTTGTCCTCTGTTGCACCGGCTTGTTTCCTTGTGAGCGGCATCGGATCTTCAGATCAGTACTCCCGTCGGTGAAGCACAACACTTGTCAAATTCGACTGCGTATTTCTGTCGTCGAAAGTCCTCGAACAGGACCAACAGCTACCGCAAACGTAGCGCGAGGTCAAAGGCAATACAGTATCCTCCAACGGAGTCCGTTGGTTACTTTTTAACGGTCGCCAGACTGAACGAACCTCAATGTATCAAAAAGCCGTCGATCCAAACTCACCTTGACGATAATGAACCTCGTACTGAAAGAAACCAAGGTAATGGTGTGTGTGCTCGCGCATTTGGGACCCCTAATCAGGTGGTCGCCCTGAGATTGGGAGAAAAAAGACGGTTAGGATCGGAGATCCAATAGCAGATCAAGTATTGTTTGCGGTCACCAGAATTTGCACTCCTCCGTAGCACGACGGCAACGTGATGTGCATTGTTTTGCGGTATCTATGCCACGATGTTGCTCCCTTAGATCAGTCCTTTTTAAACAACCTGGTCATTGTGATCAGAACCCGTTATTTAAACGTAATACCTTATTTGTGAGCGGAGGGGTTTCAACATAGGTTACCTGCCTACCACAGAAGTTATGGATTTTCTTTTTATCTGTGAAAAACTGGAGTAACTTACTTAAGACAACTGAGGATGATGCATTGGTGTCAGACAATGCATCCGATTATTAAACAAGAAGTCTAAACTGCTGTTTGGCAGTTTGAAGGGGTTCGGAAATTGTGGCTGATCTAAAGCTAGTTTAAATCAACTGGTTTTGTGGATATATGAGGAATCAATTAGATGTGATTGGGTTCCTCGGTGATCGTTTTGGAGTTCCGCATCCTTACCCATGTCACGGTCAATTTTACTGTCAAAAAGTGTACCCATTGGTTAGAAAGTAACTTTCAAAAGCACTAACGGTGGACTTTATCGAAACTGACTACTGGCGATAATTGAAGTAATTAGTTGCTGAATACGGTTGTCGAAAGTTTTTCCCTTTTTTTTGCATCTGACTGTACCGTATTTCATTTGAGCAAAACCAAAGCTTCAGGAGCCATTTTTTCTCACTGTTTTGAGTATTTCGTGGTAGCTACCGTAAATTGGTTACGGCAACACCTCACTATGTTGCTGTGTTCATTTAATACGTGGTCTGTTTTGATGTCATTCGGGGTTAACGCTGCCCCCCCCCGCAATTGAGAGCAATGGGTAATCTTGCCTATTAGCTGGATTTTATTGAGCATTCTTCTTAATTGCATTGTTTAAGACTGGTATTAGGAAAGCGAGATGAATATATCTTAGAAGCACAGCGTTTTACAGTGAACATCTGTTGTTTCTCTTTGGTCGACACATAACCAACTTCAAGCCGTCTGTGTTCGGCAGTGGTACACACTATTTCTCACTTGGACCGCAGTTGATCTAGTGACTCGACGTCACCAGCCTCCGGATCTGGTTGCCCATCACCCGGATTAGTCCTGTCGACTGCAACGAGTTCTTCCAGACTGTGCTAATCGACAGTCACGTGATTTATCATGGTCACAGTGCTAGTGATTCTTAGTTTAGAACACCAAATTAATTCAAGGTAGTACCGTATCGACAGGACTTGACCTGTAATCAATAATCTGACCGTCATCGAGGTGTACGCCAATGAGCTAATGTGCATGTAGGGTCAGTGGTGTCCGCTACATCGTTTCGTGGTTGGAGTGTTAATCATGGTTTTGAGTAGGAAATCGAAGAATCGTTACCCATTTAGAGTTTTATTGTCAAACAACTATTAGAATGTTTATTTTTCACTGGAGTTTCGTGACACATTGCCCTTTGTACTGAAAACTAGCCTTACTACTAGCTTAGCTACTAGGTACTGTCTGTAAGTGATTTTCATTTTATTTACGACATATATAGACGTTTCTATGACTTGGGTTACTCTTGACTAAATGATGACTGTGGACCGGCGTACTAAACAAAACCATGTGCGCGCACTTTGATCTTCATGACTGTCAAACGAGATCGACCAATCTGATGTACTGCCATCGCAGATCAAACGAAAGAGATCCGCCAGTTTTGATGAAGAGTTTCATTAGTGTGTTTCTTTCTTATCGAAACGTAAGTCAAATTTTCTTATTATTAACAAGAATAGAAAAATTGAAGGTGACGAATACGACAGTTGCGCCGATTATTTAGTTCCAAGCAGATGATATTAGACTGGGGACTGAGGAGAGCGCAATCACTGTGGCTGTGTTACCATGGCGCGATATTTATCAAATTGCCCAGATTACTATTACTAATAATGTGTATTGTTCGTTACACTAAATTATTCTTCTGGGAATGTTCCGACAGTGAGTTGTACCCCTGATGCGTGCCCCACGAGTTTCAGTCCCGATGAGTAGCGGTGACTAAACCACCGTTCATTTCCGACCGTTTCCCTCTAATGCAAATCGCTTTTACGCATTTCATCTTTCCAGTCGGTCGCATCATTGATTTGTTCAAAATACGTTATACATATACAAATATATTAGACAACACAAGCTTCACTTTCATGTCAGGGAGTAGATTCAAGTTAGATCAAACTTGAAGAACCATTACGACGATTCAGTTAGTTTTTGTGGGTTCGATTTGTCTAACTTCGGCATGCTCGACACCAGAGTGTTTATAACAAGTATTCTATGAACTCATGGAAAAAAATTATAAATAACTAAATAAATAGCTTTGGAGCGATGCCGAACAAACAAGGGGTTCTTGAAAGGGCATGTTTACATGTTCAACTCTGCAGTGACAAACCTCATACATCTCGATAGTCGCAAGTGACAATGAAGAAAACAAAAAACATACTGCCTACAGCTAATCAGAATTTCGCCATAAACAGACATGATAATCCTGTATGCGGTCTCGGTATATTTTATTTCTTAATTGTACCATAATTCGTTCATGAATAACAAAGACATCGCAATAAAATAAACCCACGTAACGTAGAAAATAAAACGTACCTATGTCTCCGGTACTGTTCAGCCACTCGCAGGAATCAGAAGGAGACCAGGGCAATGGATTCAGGTCACATTTTCTTGTTCAGCTACTCGTTTTTACTAATCCTCCCAATAAACTGCCAACGAGAGTAGCTGAAAAGCGCCAAGGTTGTGTTTAATTATTTTCGATTTTCTAGACTAAAGTTTGCTGTTTATTAAAGTAAGTCTATCCCACGAGATTCACCAAATATCCAAGGGTGTAGGTTGGCTTTTAGGACCAACATGGTACTGAGATCCATCCGTTCCACCACATTGGTGTTCATAAAATGGATGATTCAGTGTCATCATCGGTGTATCTGCGGTTCTTAGCTGGACAACATTCGGATTTTCGGTTATGGATTTCTCGGGCAGACTAGGGGCTTTCAATTTATGAAGATGCTCACTGTTATGGCTTTTTCATAGTATCGAAAAATGGTTGAGAGGGTGAATGAGCTTCACTATGTCGACGGCTATAACTGGACCGGATGTAGCATCCATGTACGTTTTTCTTGGTTAGATAACCTTTCAAATAACGCACCTCGGAAGAAGTATCGGTAAAACCCGTGGCTTCACTTGGCTTGAACTCCGCGAATGTCGACACCCAATGCAGAGTGGAGTTAAACCGATCCAGATTGAAGACAGTCCAGGTCAAGTACACTGGAAAAGACCTGTCAGTCGCAATAACCAGAGAACGAAACAATCGCGGTATGATAGCTTATACACATCTCTCTGACTCAACGAGCTGTACAAGATGGCTTTTGTCAAGCCAAAGATCTGATCATGCCTGGATGCTCAGAGGGTAGAGATTAGGCAAAGTGCAGTATCCTGGTCATCCGGTCGGGGGTTTGACTAGACTTGGCGTTTCAGTCGGTAAAACTCTTTGGAGGATTAATTGATCCAGTAAATGGGCCTCCACTCCACCTTACACGCCGTCTTGTGATTCGGTCCTTATCGGAACCAAAGGCTTTGGTTTAGAACCCTAATCGTTTTCCTGCTTAGCGGTACCCGTCCATAAATCTCCAATCAATACACAACCAAAAATACCCATACTGCATCAATCATCGCGCAGGATAATCAGGACCGCGCTGCCCATTGCATCGAGCGGGGTGGGTAGTGACAAATGGGATACTACTCAGCTATCCCAACCTTCGTTTAACTCTTTATCTTCTATACCCAATGCTCGTCGTTTGACTCTTTTTCCAACCCATAACATTCCACTAAACAACTTGTTCTCCACTCGCCAAAGGTTATTGCCAAATAGCACTGTAGGTAGTTTGCCACTAAATAATTTATACATTCTGAAGCCTCATCAACCTCTGAATCTGGGGGCCTTCAACGTTAGGACTCCGATACAAGTGGTTCAACAAGCCGGTTTTGCGTCCAGGTATCGGTTGGACAGCAACACCAAAAGGTGCTTGTTCATCAATTCTGCATATGCGTCAACCAGCTGCAGTCCTAATTCATGGAATGACGAATTTTACGACAAACTCACCGAGCTCATTCGATTGAGTCTGATCTCTGATGTTTTGCACAGCGCAGGTTGGAAAACGGAGCGCATCCGAAACATGTCTAGGGGTCGCTTCGCTCTTATTCCTAGCGAACTGACATGAAAGATCGAGTACTGCAGTTCTGAGCCGACCAACCCTATTTCTTATCTAATACTAACTTTCGTCACAGCTCTCGTTGAACTGCAACATGATGTTCTATTTCAACGGGTAAGTTGAACTAAATTGATGACATAGATGCAGGCTACCGATGGCGTGGCTCAGTACAAAATAGCAGATTCTATTGAACTGCATGCGTTAAGATTGATCAAATGCTAATTCTGAGGCGCTTCACGCTTCGCATCATCGGTCATCCGTGGAAATCGCCTCCACAGTTAGCTCATCATCGTATGCGCGATCCATCTGTTTGTGCACGTTATGAGGAGAGGCTTGGAGCACCGCCAAGGGATGGATTAAATCAACAGTGAGATCAAATCAGATGTGCAATGCATTCGCTACAAACTTTGCTTGTGTGACTGAGCCGGCTACACAGGACCTCTCATTAGTTACTACTTCTAATGGAACAAAATCAAAATATCCCAACCTGCCAGGATCCATATAGAAACCGGTGGTGTCTGCGACGATATCTCAGGGAAAGCCTTGAGAATAATCACGAAAACTGGTGGGCCAAAACAGCCGGTGAAATGGAAGTAGCTTGTGTATCAGGGAATAGCCAAAAGCTGTTCCACCCGCTACGCAGCATTGCAGGTCGTCGCATACTGGTTAGTGAAACCATTTACGGTAAAAGTGGACAGAGTATCCACAACGAGGAGCAATGACTTGATCGCTGGGCAGAGTATTTTAGTGAACAATTCAGTTAGCCAATTCCTAATGCGGTTATTCCGGCGATTGTATGTGTGGTCACATGCGATCCTCCAGCAGCATTAGAATTACAAAGCTGTATTCAATCGCTAGTGAAAAGGGAAAGCTTCTCCCTCAGGTGACTGTTTTGTCCGCTCGATTGTCAGTTTATTTCACAGCATCCGGTCAGGAGAGCGTGTCCCCTTTTCTTGGGCTTATTCGTTGATCGTTCCGACCTTCAAAAAATGATCACAAACCATGGCGGGATAAGTTGAGTTCCGATCATCTCGAAAGTGTTAACTTCAGTGGTGCTTCGATGCTTGACTCCCTTAAGGGAAATAAGTATTAGTGAACGGGAAGCAAGATTCCGACCAGGTTTCAGTTGTATCGACCAAGTTCACGAAATTGCGGTGAACATATCGTCAGCCAACAACCGCACCGTCCCTTGACCTGAAAGGAGCCTTTGATTCTGCGGATTATGAATTCCTAATGAGTTCACTGCTTCTTAGAGAAATGTCGCGGAAGTATGTACACCTATTGCGATCACTAGATTTGCATTCTTCCGCTACCGTAAGGGTCCACGGTGGGTCAAGCAAATCGTTTGAAACCAGGAGTGGTGGTTGTTCGTCAAGAGTGCCATATTTTACTATTCCGGGTCACTTTTGTCACAGACAAAATGATGGGGAACTCAGTTAGTGTTCTCTCAAATATTGGTCTTGAATGGGAAGCTGGAGAAAAGCTATAGGACTTGGAGTACGCTGACGACATTGTTTATCTGTTCGAATGTATGGAAGATGCGCAAAGTGCTCTTGACAGAATTTTAAGTTCTGTTGCTTCCTTCAACGTGCAAAGTGATGCTACAAGATTGGGTTTCGCCTACTCCGTCCCTGATACTTGATGTTAAAGAATTAATTATGTCGTATTGTTACTCTTACTTAGGTAGTTGCGTGAAAGCAACCAAAAGACGGCAACCAAAACTGCCACACGAAGGTGCATGGTTTACCGTTGAACAAAATGAAACTGAGTTGTGTGACAAATGACGGTTGCGTAGCTAGGGACTAACTGCCCGCAGTTCCAAGGCATGGGCGGCGTACGCAGAACTGAAACACCTTTGGTGCCGACGTGATGTTTCTTTGAGACTGAACGGTCGCGTCAGTGTACAATCAGTTCTGCTTTGTGGTGGGGAGACCGGTAATTTGCGTGTGGAAGATGTTTGTAGTTTAGAGGTTTTCGACTCCCGAGGTTTAGGTAGGTTGGAGCGAGCGTGTAGGTAAGTTTGAGGTAGGCGCGAATGTGGTAATGAGTCAGAGGAGTATTCGTTATCACATCGAATTCAGACTTCGCTGGCTAGGACACTCACTTCGCATGTCCAGCTATCGTCTACCGCACCGAGCCTTATTTGCAGTTGCGGCTGCAGGTTAGAGAAAAGCACTTTGAGCTCAACGGATGACGTGGAAGAGCGACTAGGTACAGTAGGTTCTCCCGTCTTCTAGGTTGGGATCCGGAAGACTGTAACTGGTTGGTTGGAGACATTAGGGAACATGACAACTAATCGACAGCGGTGCTGTTTTTGTCATTTCTTATCAGGTTAAAATGCTTGAAAAAATGTGCCAGGTTAGGCTCCGCAGTCTGTGTTGACCATAGAGGTTCACTTTCTTTGCCTCTCTACAGTTAAGCCCAAACCCTATGCATCTTGTACTTTCTCGCGTACTTTGCTTACATTGAGAGCTTCGCAGCGATCACTTCTCTGTATCTCGCTGTACGTTGATGATGCAGCAGGTGCCACAGATTGGATTCAGCTCACCAAAGAGAGTTGTGAGTGAATATTGCGAAGTATTATCGAAAATAGGCATAATCTAACATTGAAAATTGTGAAAACCCTGAACTTGATGTTGAACCGCGCTAACAGCAGCTCCTCCCCTCATGTGATCACTTGACTGGAATGTTGACATTAAAAGAACTGACTTTCTACTGTTGTTGTTGTTGTTTAAATACTAATTTATTTTTATTGATTTGAGTTGACCATCCTTCGAACTTCAATTATCCCACACCACTACTCACAAGTAATTGTGAGTCAAATACTAATTTATTCTCAGCTCTGCAAGTGTCGACCATGGTTGACGATCAGCAATGCTGAGGTTACACATAGAAATGAGCTAAGTGTGGTTGAGTCACTTGATATTTCTATCTCTGTAGAGAAGTTCTCGGAAAGCAGAATCTGTGACGAGATGTACACTGTCATCTGACACTTTTGTACGCATTCTTGTACAAGCATTCATTCACTCACACTATCAGCTGAATTTCATCACTTCTCTCAGCATACACCCCGGTTTGTTTTTTGTTAACATCTTCAATTTATCACCTTTCTGTGTTACATGTGTAGCAATATCGGGTGGCATTTCGCTCACACCGCGACACAATTACCAAATACGCAACCAGGTTACGGTGAATCCCAGTACAAACCATCGGATTGATTGAGTGCAAGAAGGTAAACAGGGGGACAACACCGACATCGATTGGACAGCCAGCAGTGAACAACCGTATAATTGCGACTTGTGATATCTATTTGGGTGTTTGTGAATAGGACCAACGGTATACGCACTTGATTGTGATTCTGCCTGACTGCAGTATTCGGTGGGTGGTCTCCAGTCGAAATCCGAGTCCGAGGACTACTGCGATTGCCCATTTTTCACACGATCTGGTACCAGTGGAGTCCAGTTCTCATATAACTACCGGGATTACTGTTTGTCTGATATACAAGGTACATTTAACTGAGGCTGACGGTTAAGGTGTTGGGTTTCCGTTCTTCGCAGTGGTTTTTATATCTTCCCCAGTCCACTTCTACGTGAATTTTCCCTATTCCTGGGCGGTAAGTATTTCTATGCTGCTCCAATCCAAAGATGTTGAACTATTCGATATAGGCAATTAATCGGTTTTAGATCCCTCATTTGTTGAACTGACACAACGAGCGTGGAAGATGTTCGCTTCTACACAAAATTTACTTGGTTTTGTGTTGATTGACTTGGGTCTTCCTCTTCANGTTACATGGTTAGAGAGGAACAATCATAAAACGTTTGTATGATGATGATGATGATGATAAATGGGCTTTTGCAGTGAGGAGGATGTAACGAGCTAGATGATTCATAGATCTGGGATCCATGTGCACATTCCGGTGAGTGGTGGGGGCAGTCGACAAAAGTCATCTCCCGCGTTCGATCCCTCCGACTTGGGGTTTGAGTTAACCTGAAACGAGTCCGCGGACGGAATTCATGCAGTACCGAACAAGTTAGACAACTGACAGTAAAAATATTAATATTAATATTGAATATTTATTATTATTATTATTTAATATTAATATAATGTATTATATATAATAATAATATAATATAATATATAATATATATATAATATAATATTAATATATTAATATTAAATATTATTATTAATATAAAATATTAACATGTACTCCTAAATAATTTTAATAAATGGACTGTGGCACAATCGGATTTCAAGAGTGTCACAAACAAAAGAAAGAGTTGATCAAGTTGGGTGGTGATTACAGAACTTGCACACTTGATCTCTGGGTTGGTACGTCGATGATGGATACCGATGAAACAAATAAAAATAATTTGCAATTGAACTTATTTCAATCATACACTGACAGATAAATTATTGCTGAGAAAATTATCCGAATCATACTAGTTAATTACTCTGAAGGGACATGGGAGCAGTTGTCATATCACATCACACTGTCCATCTTACGCTCGAACCCCACCAATCTATCGATCGTAAATAACCGATGAAAATTCGGAATTGTTTTCAGAAATGCTCATCTGCAGCCATTACATTCTAGGCGACCTTACATAGATTGACTTAGACTGTAAGAAATTATGTAACGCGTTCTCAACTAATTCAGACCACTGAACTCGACAGAATCATTTTTAATTCGGTGTTTAGAATTTACCCATTTTACAAATTTCTTGATAGCCATGGAAGTAAAAGGTATCTTTTCCCAGGCCCGATCTCAGTTCCCAATAGCAGTGCATTGCTCACCCCTTGAACCATTCATTGTTAATTTTCATAAGCTTTTACACAACATAATGGTTTAGATTATCGTAGTGTAACCGAGATAAGATAAGATACTCGGTGCAACGTTGGGGTCCAAAATCACGGTACCGGATAGTGACACACAAAGTCACATGTTCCAATCGATAGCGGAGACGTGGCGTGGTGTGTAGGCCATGTGAAGGATGAAACATGAATTTAGTTGCGAGAATATTAGGTGCCAAAAGTAAGTGTTGTTTCTCTAGTGTGTTCACCATAGTCCGAAGTAAGGACTACTTTTGGCAACGTGCTAGTGGAATCTGTAGGGCGTACAGTTACCGGTTATAGCTCATGGAGCTTACGTACTGCTTGACACACTGTTCTATCCCCCCCCCAGAAAAGAAAACAATGAATTACGTTTTGTGCTTATTATCTCAGGTCTAATTACGTGGTCGTTATGATTGTCCTACATAATCAGGAATCATTACAAATACCAGAATGACACCGTGTTTTACATGAAACTTTGTTGGAATTGGTCTCTATGTCATTTATCGAATTCATGGTACCGTAGGATAGATGTTCCGCTTTCCCACCGCTGTCCGGACGTTTAAGGGATTTAAAATTTCCATATTTAACACGGAACGAATTAACGTTTGCACTGATCAATCTCGAGCAAATTTAGATAAAATTTGTTCTATTTAGATTGTTGATGCCTAAACATGGACTGAATGGACAAAGCCTAAGGCCAAATCTGATTTTGATGAACCAAACGCGAATGTTTAAGTGTAAAATTTTTATGAGAGTTGGGTTGTTCATAAAAATGTAGTAATTGTACCAAGCTGACGAAAAGGCCTCAATATACTCGTACAGCCGATTGCCCCATGTTAGAAAATCCTCAACAGGGCACACGCACCTCGCGCACCCGGATTCGAACCCCAGCTAGTCCGACAGACTAACCAATTAGGTTATCAGGAGAAGTTCTCAGTATCGCGCTATATGTCAATACTAGGTGATGTTGCACTCACATAGTACCATGAGTAGAAGTACTGGATTTCACTAGACGGTGAACGATGGATAGCTGTGCACAACCACAGTTTGATTCCACTTTACGTCTCACTATTTGTGGCATGGTATTCAGCCCGAATCCATGTTCGCAATATTCCAGTTTGAGTACTATTCTGGTTATAGCGATTTAAAATAAATTTTTTTTGAATCGAATGAATTGAATGAAAGTCAGTCGATCAGTGTTTGTCACCATCGTAATTTTCTTCAAATAGCCTATTTGCTCAGATGAGTGACACTTTGACAACACAGCGCAGAAACAGGATTTTTTTCCATTGGAATGCCCATAAGTAAACCAAAATGAAACAAAACAACTTTCTTGGAAGTATCAGTCTCCAGGGCAAATGTCGATTTTTCTAACTGAATGTGCTCATTTCCAGCAGTTGAAAATTGTAAAGAAAGAGTACCTATTACACATACAATGTTCCCGTCTAATTGAACCTTTAGAGATATTTTAAAATTTTTATGCGACTTCAAGCATTGTCGATAAGACAGTAATAATCAGTGTTAATTTTGCCGGCTGAGGCATTCCATCAACTGGTAATAAAAATTGCCTGTTCAAATGCGTTCGTGTCATCTTCAATGACGGTCAATCAGTTTATTTTGCCCATCATTTGAGCTAATGAAGGACTGGAGACAACAATTTAACAAACTGAAATTGGTAAATACGGTTAGTTCTAGTGTGAGCTGAAGTTCAATTTCCTAGTGGAGTGTAGATTTGCCCTACTGATGACCTCTAATTCGAGCGAAACTTAACTATAGGGCTTCCTAAGTGCACGTATGTTTGACTGTGTGACTCGTAGATTATGCAGTAAAGATGAAGTATAAATGATAGTTAGCTAAAACAACCGTCGTTCCCGTCGTGCGTGGTTAGCAGCATCGACTTGATCTCAGGTGGTAGACTGTCTAATACGGAGTATGCAGATGACATTGCACTGCTAAGTGAAGATTTAGATAAGTTGCAAGCGTATCTGGATAGTCTGAATACTGGTTTATCTCTGTTTGTTATGCGTTTTGCAATCTCAAAGTGTAAAAGTTTGCTACATGATTGGGTTGGTTCAACACTCAGTCTCACTCGAGCTGGGGAAGTAATAGAGCAAGGGGAAAAGCTTACACGTACCTAACTCTGCGTCTTGTCCGAGGTTTCTTGTGCCGTGCTGATAGAGAAAAAGATATAGTTTATGATCGGCTTATCTGCGATCAATTTGTATCCATTGTTTAACCACGATTTTCTTGAGATTTTCTTAAACGGACGAAAAGTGCAGCATTGCCCGTCGAGAAAAACAGAATCAATCAGCATAGCCGAATATTTCCATGTCCTCGGACCCTTATTTCTGTAGCCACATTCATATTTCAACGGATCGTTTGTAGTTACTTAGTGGACGCATGGAAGAATTCCCCAGTAAAAAGTGATAGACTTGATTTGACCCCGCAATCGACGGTAATTTATATGTGGACACTGGTTTAGGCCGAGTCGTTCATCTCCTTGTTCAAAGGAAGCAAGTTCAGGCTGTCTGACTCATCAGTGACCTCAGACAGAACTTATCATTTGAAAGGTCACATCAACTGTCCATCTTTACACCCTGAACTCTCTCCATCGCCTCCCCGGAAATCCAGACAGACAGACAGATCTGCAGCCCATTCAATTCCGTAGGCTTTGTGGGAAAAATCATTTGACACGATTTTGAAACGAAAGCCAATACTGAGCGGTCAGGGTAAAAAAACAAGTCGACTATTAGTCTATAGTCTATAGACTATAAGTCATTGTTTCAGCCAAAGAGGAAAGAAACTATTTACATCGTTCCAGCTACTAAAATATGTTGACAGTCGTCTTTTGATTTAGTGGACGACACTACTTACTTAGATTTAGCTATTCCAGTTATAGTTATCTAACGTAACGCGTTCATGATTACTACAGTCATGGATGTGAACAGCTCTACAACCTACCAGTTCAAAGTCTATCCCATTAAAACGCCGTGTCTTTTAGCAGTTCATGCCCAGTTGGCGATTCTCTCAGCACAGCAGCAGATTCTCGTGGCTGTTGGGTTCAGTCATCTAACTGTTTATCACACTGCGATGTATAAAAAAATCTTACTTGCAGGGTCCGTCACGATGAGACTGCACCTTGACGTGGTGTGATGGCTTGTGCACCTCTGTGACCTAACGAGCTATACAGGATGGCTTTTGTCAAACCAGGAGATCTTATCATGCCTGCAAGGTCAATGGGTAGAGGTCAGACGAAGTTCAGTCTTCTGGTCCTCCAGGTTGGGGGTTCGCCTGGAATTTGGCGTTTCAGTCGATAAAAAGCGGTGGAAGAGTAATCGATCCAAGTAAACGGGTCCCCACTTCACCTCGCCCACTGCCTTGCGATTAGGTTCTTGTTAGAACTCAAGGCTTTGGACGAGAACCCCGATCATTCTCCTGCTTAGTGGCTGGACACCCTAGCAGTACCCGTCCATCAAACCCCAATGCATACACAAAATAAAAATAGTTTCATACTGCACCGGTCGTCGCGCAGGATAATCAGGACCGCTCTGCCAATTGCATCGAGCGAGCTGTGTAGTGATAAATGGGCTACTGCTCCGATATCCCAACCTTTGTTTAATTCTTTGTCTTCAGTACCCAATCCTCTTCATTTTCCCCTTCTTCCGACCTGTAGCAGTTCCTCAAGCAACTTGGATGTCGCTCGCCAAAGGTCATTGCCAAATAGCACTGTAAATGATTTACCACGGAATGGATTGCAGATTCCAAAGCCTCGTCAATCACTGAATCTGGGGGCCTTCAACGTGAGCACTTTGATGCAGCTAGGTCAACAAGCTTGTCTGGCGCGTACAATGGAATCCTTGGAGATCGATAGTTGCTGCGTGTTGGAAACTCGTATCCAGGATCCTAGTGCTCTAAGCTACTTGAGCGCGCCAGATTTGTCTTTGAGATACGTTCTTCGCACATCAGGCGACGATGAAGCTCATTCAGTAGGTCAGCGCGGGGTAGGTATTGTACTCAGTAATAGGATGGAGTCTTCTCCTATCGACTGAATCCCCGTCAACAGTCGTTTATGTGCAGTTCGTCTCCAGGGTTCAATCAGCGTCCGGAAGGGAAGAAACACCAAAAGATGTTTGTTCATCGTATCAACATACGCACCGACCAATTGCAGTTCTGATATCCAAAAGGACGCCTTCTACGATGAACTCATCGATCGCATTCGGATGAGTCGAAGCTCCGACATAGTTGTACTTGCAGGTGACTTCAACGCGCAGGTTGGGAAACAGCGCATCAGAAGGTTGCTTAGGCGGTAGTTGTGCTCTGCCCTGCCAACGAAAAGATAACGGTGATCGACCTCAACTCTGCGCCGACCATCATCTGCTCCTATCAAGCACCAACTTCCGACAACGCTCGACGGACGGCAACGTGGCAATCCAGTTCAACTGGTACTCTAACCCAGATCGACCACATAGCAGTAAGCCGTCGTTGGCGTAGCTCAGTGCAAAATTGCAGGTCCTATTGGACCACCTGCGTTGAGTCTGACCACGCATTAGTTTTGATACAGTTCACTCTCCGATTGACTGGTCGGCGACAAAACCAGCAAGCTCGGATAGCTCACGAACGACTATCTGCTCCAGCAGTTCATGCACTCTATGAGTCAGAGCTAGTGCGCAAGCTAAGTGCGCTTTAGCGTGGCGATGTAGACGAGCAGTGGGATCAGATTAAACGAGCAATGCATTCCGCAGCGAATGTTGCTTGTGGGTCTGAGCCTCCAACCCGTTGGAGGCATTGGATATCTCAGGAGTCAGTAGCCCTAATGGAGCAAAAACGACAAGTCCCGACCTACCAGGATCAAAATAGAGTTAGACGGCAGCTACAACGTCGGCCCACGCAGAGCATCAAGAACGACTGAGAACTGGTGGGCAACAATAGCTAGTGAAATGGAAGTAGCGGCTGCATCAGGGAATAGTCAAAGACTGTTCCGAGTGATACGCAATACGGGAGGTCGGCGAACTGCAGTTGGTGAAACAGTCTGCGATAAGAGGGGACGAGCCATTCACAATAGGGATCGACGACTCGATCGCTGGGCAGAATACTTCAGCGAACAATTCAGCTGGCTGCTTCATCTGCAACTAAAGCTCCGTAGACAGTGTCATGCGATCCTCCAGCAGAAGCGGAAGTTCGGACTTGCATTCAAGCTCTGAAGCGAGGAAAGGTAGTATGACCGGATGGGCTCTCTCCTTTTTTCGAAATGGGGGATGATAACCTCGTAAACTGTATTACTCCTCCAATGCGTAACGTTTGGACGCAATAGCACATTCCTTCATTTTGGGTCCAGTCACTGATCGTTTTCATTTT